>CAOJCR016549697.1:0-11149 GCA_948330485.1 Euphorbia neoarborescens
AAGCTACCTATAGGGGATGACATTGTTATAATCTAAGCAGATGAATCCTCTGTTGTGGCAGCCGTGGAAATGCCCATCAACGGTTTCCGTGTGGCTGTAATCCAAAAAGAAGAAAGGGTTCAACCTCCAAAATAGATCCAAAAGTACCTAGCCGCACACAACTATTTGTATGGAAGAGGACTTGGCAAGAATCAACAAGGCATCTATGATCCTGTTCCTTGTCCCGAGCAGATCAAAGGCCGAGGTATAGGGTTTAAAGGGATGCAAAGCGAAGGAAGAGAAGAACAAGGGTGATGACTCTAGTGCGCTTCACAAGATCCAAGTAAGAAGTATACAATGGACAAAGAGAGATGGTAGATTGCAGAGCATGGAAGGTCCCGGGCTTCGAGATCTTCAATGATGTGGTAGATTTTGGTGTCTATAAGAATGGTTTTGGAGTCAATATGCTCAAACTCCAAAAAAAGGCCAATAATGAAGTTGCTGAAGAAATGGAGGTAGACATCGAGAAGAAGTTTAATGTGGCCAAGTAAGAAGCTATCCAAGCTCTAGGAGTTATGAGGATCGGGTCCAAAGCAGATGTGATAATGAGGATGAAAGAGAAAGCTACAAAAATGTTGTAAGTCCTCGAAGAAAGTCAAGTCGAGGCAATGGGAACACAAGAACCTCCGCCTGTGGAGAAAGACACTACTTATGTAATAGACATAAATACCATTTTCAATCTGGACAAGGGGCTGGTACGACCTTTAATAATAAGAAATCACAATTTGCTTACGCGTGTGTTATTCTTCATGATGGCATTATATAAGCATATGAGCATTCATTACATATTGTTTAGCATTCATGACATTCCTTTGCATGAAATAAATCTGGGAACAGAAGATGACCCTAAAAAAGTGTGTATGTCTCAAGATCTAACTCCAGAAGAAAGAAATGATATCGTCCAAGTTCTAAAAAAGCATGTTAAAGCTTTCGCTTGGTCCATTGAAAGCATGCCAGGTGTAGATTGATACATAGCAGAACACAGAATCCCGACTGGTCCTAAGATGATTCCTATGAAGCAGAAATATGAAGACTAAGGCTAGAATGGGCATAAAGAGTAAAAGAAGAGATATAGAAGCAGTTGAAAGCTGGATTCTTAGAAGTCATGGAATACCCCGAATGGTTGGCAAATGTGGTACCGATTCCCAAGAAAGATGGAAAGGTAAGGGTATGTGTGGACTTCAGAAATTTAAACAAGGCATCCTAAAAAGATGACTTTCCTTTGCCTCACATTGATGTACTAGTAGACAGTGCAGCTACAGCCAAAATGTTCTCTTTTGCAGATGGTTTCTCCGGCTATAACCAGATCATAATGAGTAAGAAAGACAAGGCTAAAATTGCCTTCATTACCAAATGGGGTGCTTTCTGTTATAAAGTTATGCCATGTGGGTTGAAGAATGTTAGGGCAACCTACTAGAGGGCTGTAACCACCTTGTTGCATGACATGATCCACAATGAGGTAGAAGTATACGTCGATGACATGTTGATCAAATCTGACACTCGAGAAGCCCATACGGGTATTCTGGATAAATTTCTAATAAGAGCGGAAAAATACAACTTAAGGCTTAATCCAAAGAAAAGCATATTCAGGGTAACATCTAGAAACTTACTGGGGCATATTATCAGCAAGCGGGGCAGAGAGATGGATCCCGACAAAGCCAAGGAGATCCAAGAAATGCCTGCACCAAAAATAGAAAAAGAGGTGAGGTCTTTCTTAGGATCCTTACAGTATGTGAGCCGCTTTATAGCACGACTGACTTCGATTTGTGAACCAATCTTCAAGCTACTATGAAAAGATCAACCCGTAAAATGGAATGAGCAGTACCAAGTTACCTTTGATAAAATAAATGCATACTTACAGAATCCTCCAATACTTCGCCCAACTCAAATTGGGCGACCATTTATTCTGTATTTGGCAATCGAAGAAAGGTCTGTAGGGGCTATGATGGTATAAGAAGATGCCGATAAGAAGGAATTCCCCATCTACTACCTCAGCAGAAGCCTGATCGAGTATGAAACACGGTACTTCATGATAGAAAAGACTTGTGTGGCCATGGTATGGATCACGAAAAAGATTCAGCACTATTTCCAATCCTACAAAGTGGTAGCAGTGTCTAGAGCTGATCCTATTCAATATTTTTGTTCAACACCATGTTTGGTGGGAAAATTAGCAAGATGGTCACTTCTGTTATCGGAATTCAACATCGAGTATCAAACTAAGAAGGTTATCAAGGGAAGGGTAGTAGCAAAATTTTTGGCTGGCCATCCACTGGATCCTGAAGAAGAAATAAGTGCAGATTTTCGAGATGAGAAATTGACCGTAGTACAAGCCGATGAACAGAAATGGCAAATGTTCTTTGACAGAGTAGTGAACAATAAAGGAGTTGGCCTAGGAGTATTGATAGCCACCCCAGCAGGAAAGTTAATACCTCTATCAAAAAGGTTAAACTTTCCTGTCATAAATAATGGAGCAGAGTATGAAGCTTGCCTATTCGGGATAGACGCTCTGATCAAACTAAAAGCCAAAAATGTTGTTATAATTGAGGACTCTTTATTGGTAATCAGACAGGTAACGGAGGAGTGGGAGGTAAAGGAAGAATAACTACGGCCATACTTTGAAGCAGTAAAAGAACGAAGTAAGTGAATCCCTGACTGTGTATTCCAGAATGTGCTCAGAGAAGAGAATAAAATGGCTGATGCTTTAGCCACCTTGTCATCAACATAGGAAGGATCTAAAAAGCATCCCATCAGGCTAATTATATTAACTACAGCTTGAAAGCCTTATTTTGAGATGAAGGAAGTGCAGATATTAACGTCAATAGAGACACCTTGGTACCACGACATCATTCATTATATCAAAATAGGCCAGTGCCCACCAGAAAGCAGTCAATCAGATGAAGTTACGTTACGATGATTAGCCTTGCAATTCAGATTATTGAATGATCATTTGTTTAAATGTACAACGGAGGGTCTGTTGTTAAGGTGCGTGGATGAAAATGAGGCAAAGCAAATCATGCGACAAATACATGTTGGGTCCTGTGGTCCACATATGAGGGGGATGGAACTAGCAAAGAAGATTCTTCGACAATGATATTTCTGGTTGACGATGCAAGCGGATTGTCTAGACGAAGTCAAATGATGCCATGAGTGTTAAATATATAGGGATGTATCACATTTAACACCATTAGAACTTCAAGTACATGCAACTCCTTGTCCTTTCTCAGCATGGGGCATAGATATTATCGGTGAATTTTGAGCATCGGCAACAAATGGCCATAAGTTCATTGTGGTGGCAGTAGACTATTTCTTAAAGTGGATAGAGCTGAATCCTACACTGGAGTCACTGCTAAGAAGATGGCTAAGTTCATATAGAGTCAAATCTTTACCAGATATGGGGTCACATATCATATAGTAACTGATAATAGAGTTCAATTTCAAGGTACAACAGCTGAATTATTATTCCAGCACAACATTGAACACCATAAATCGTCCCCCTATAGACCACAAGCAAATGAGGTGGTGGAAGCAGCCAATAAAACCATCAAGAAGATAGTCTCTAAAATAGTAGCTACCTACAGAGATTGGGTCGAAAAGTTACCATTGGCATTATGGGGATATCGAACATCAATCAGAGGGCCTATAGGGGCAACTCCTTTCTCATTGGTATATGGATGGAAGCAGTTTTGCCAATAGAAATGGAGATCAAATCAGTCAGGGTAGTACTAGAAGCCAAACTTGCTGAAGCTGAATGGATGAAGGGAAGATATGAACAGTTAGCGCTGATCGATGAAAAGCGACTGCAAGCACTAGAAAGCCTACGGATGTATCAAAACAGAATGGCTACAACATATAATAGTCGGGTGAAAGGAAGCAAACAGTCTATCAAAGAGGGAGATCTTGTTTGAAAGCAGCTATGGCCAACCAACACAGATGTCAGGGGAAATCATATACAATATGCATAGCCTGCTTCATATACTATCGACGAACCTGCTAGTAAAGATAGCAATCAAGCAACTTTAGGCTAAGTCAAATGATAGTGAAATAAAAGATTTCGGATTAGCCTAAAAAAAGGTCACTTCAAGCCTCAAATGAATCTCAAGAATCAGACAAGAATCAACTCCATAGACAAGCAAGAATTCAAACAAAGCAGAGAAAAAATCACATGATTAAATCTCGAGACTTGGGCAACCAAATCCGAGTAGAAGCAAACAAAGCAGAGAGATAATCACATGATTAAATCTCAAAACTCGGTCAAGCAAATTCAAATAGAAGCAAAAATTTCAAACAAAGAAGAGAAATAATCAAACACTCCACAACCAAAATGGAGTCATATCCGGAATCAAGGATACCAGCCCAATGGTCTAACAACACAACAACAATCAAAGAGAAGTTATCTTCAAAATTAAGGGCATACGCCTGGTGATTGTAGCAGCACAAACATCTTTACTCACATCACAGTTTGCCTCCAACAGGAGAAAAGAATGAAAACCATGCATCATCAACCAATAAAGATAAGTAGCTCTTTCCTTTGTTCACATGAGTTTTTTTTCGTGTTCACAAATTTGACTCAAGTAGATGTAAATCTTGTTTATATGTCATAATTTGTTCACACAGGGGGCAATTGTGAGCACCTGGGTCTTCGGGGCATATGGGTGTGAGGAATAGTGATGAAATATAATTCCTATTGGTAGAAATTTTATTGTCGTGCAGGTTGAATTCCTAAGAAAAAGGTAAAAAACCACAAACCAAACTCCAAACCGGGTTGATCAGAACTATCGTAAATTGGAGCTTCAAATGACTTTGACTTTTAAAATTGATTGTATCTTTGAAATCTTGGAAGTCCAGAGATCTTAGGGTTCAATTTTCAAATCAATTCGAGGTTTATACATTTTTTAGAAAAAAGGTAAAAAGTAAGGAAAAAAAAAGTAAAAAAGTAAAAAAAATTAAACAATAAAAATTAAAAAGGAGGCCATTTAATGGCCTCCTTTTTAGCTCATCAAAGAGCTACAAAAGGAGGCCAAGGCCACTGCAAAAAGGGGGGACATAAGAAAAAAAAAATTAATTAATTTTTTTTAATTAAGCTCTCAGTACCTTTCATTGTTCAGATCATCTATGGTAACCATCAACACACGATCAATTCCGATCAAACCTACCACAATATCCAAAACACATCCATAATCAATCCTGTCAAAAAAATTTCAATTTCGGACCTCCACAGGTCCGAAATAAAGGTCCGAAATAAAGCCTTTTGGTGAAAAGTTAATATTTTCCAACTCGGGTTTTCAAGCTATTTCTGGGGTTTTTCAACCTCTTCAACAACAAAATTATACTCCAAAGATAATTTTTGAGTCCTAAAGCCCATCTTCTAATTTTTACCTGTTGTTGGTATTTGTTTTATTAATTTTTAGTATTTTTAGTTAAAAATAGCGAAACGGATCAAAAGTGCTGAATTCAAAATTTTCATATTTCAAGTTCGATTTTTTTAAAAAATTTCAATTGAATATATTAACTGCATATATGTGCTACTTTCCTGCAAAATTTGGTATTTTTTGGATCAGCATGACATTTAAAATTGATTAAAATTAAACTTTATGTCGGATTTGATCGGAAAATTTGACTAACCAAAACGCGACTTAAAGTTCAGATTCTGAACTTGCTGCAATTATAAAAAGTGTTTAGAATTTAATTTCAGATTTTCTGATGAAATTCGATAATTTTTTGTCACCAACGATCGGTCAATAAAAAATTACGATTTTACCATTTTGATCCGTTTTTACCATTTTCTGGTTGAATTTTGCAATTCTGTAATTTTTGATATTTATGTGTATTATTGTCTTAATATTATTTGTCTTGTTATAGCAAACCGAGTTCCAAAATTGGTTATGACAATTAAGACTCTGACGACAGAAAATAAGCGTGTATTTTTCTGAGAATCGACCCATTTTCGCATTTATAAAAATTAAACATTTTTTTATAAAAATAATTTAATTTTACGTGGTTTCTCTATACGAACCATGTAACTAAGTTATTTTATTTATTTGTATCTAATTTTAATTTTACATGGTTTTTCTATACGAACCATGTAACTAACTTATTTTATTTATTCACATCACATTTAATTTTACGTGGTTTCTCCATACGAACCATATTTATTCACATCTAATTTAATTTTACGTGGTTTCTCCATAAGAACCATGTAACTAACTTATTTCCTTTATTCGTATCTAATTTTATTTTATGTGGTTTCTCCATATGAACCATGTAACTAATTTATTTTATTCGCATCTAATTTTATTTTATGTGGTTCCCTCCAAACGAACTATGTAACTAGCTAACTTATTTACTTTCCGTATTTAATTTTTTTATGTGGTTTCCTTACGAGAACCATATAATTTATTTATGTCATTTATTTATATTTAATTTATTTTATGTAGTTTCTTTCAAAAGAATCATATATTTTATTATGATATTATTAGTTCTACGAACGAGATATCCAAATATCTCGAGATAACAAACTCACTTACTTTTTTTCTATTTATTCATTAATATGCTGCCTTTAGATATTTATGTAATTTAGGTACTTGTACCCCATTTTCACATTTTTATTGTCCTCCCTATGGTAGTTTTGACGTGCAAAAGTTGTAATGTTGTGATTCGCATTTTTTATTGCTTTCTTGCATGAATGTTGCATGTTAAATTAAAATGAATATAGGTCTATTTGAATGTATATTTTGATTCCAATTTCCAAACTAATATGTGATTTATCCCGAACCCAAAATCTCAATTTTACTGTATAGTGGCCTCATCCGGTTCAGTCATACTAATTTTCTGGCTGAGCTGATCCGGGTGGCGACTCCAAACGAACCATTTTAAACCACATCTTCAAACCGAATTTTATTTGGGACATAATTTATGTCACTCCGGTGCTCTTCCCAGCATCTTCTGTCGTCTGCTCGTACCGATTTTTTAGTTAGAGGAATAGTGAAATTGACATTGCTAGTTACACCTTTTTATGTTTTTTCTTATGCACCTTATATGCTATTCTGATTTTATGTTATTCCTGTATGTATGATTGCAGACAAATTTAAATAAGCAAATGCTACCAGTTATTTTTGGTTCACTAAACATTTATAATCCTCCCATGAGATCTCTCTTGCTATCATCGAAATTTTGAAAAATTATGGCCCAGTTTCAAAATTAATGTAGTTGAGCAAACTGATTTCAAGTTTAATTTTTCAGTTACGTTGTTTAATTGCTTTTTTTCTTTTAACTTATATGATTGTTGTAGGAAAAGAATGGTGATGGAAGATTTCAAGATTCGGAGCCCTCAACTCCACTGTCTGTCATGAAGATGAGTTTGAGGTGAGTTTAGATCTTACACATGCACCATTGGAAGCTTATTCCTTTGCTGATTATGCTTACCAAAAACTTTCAAATTTCTCGTGGATTATACAAGTTCTGGATGCTTTCCTTTGGAGTAAATAGAAAATCAACATTATTTGCTTTTCTTGTTTGTTTTCTTTCAAGCAAAATCATTGGAGAATTATCCAGTGTTTCTGTTTCTAGAGTAATATAGTTTCAATTATTTCCTCAACAAGATACCATATAGTTATCATAGAAATAGCAGTTCTTGTATATTTTTAATCTATTTTTATTATTTTCTATCATTTGCAGAGATCGTAGTACTAGTATGGAGGATCCTGATGGGACATTAGCAAGTGTTGCACAATGCATTGAACAGTTGCGGCAGGGTTCTTCATCTGTACAAGAGAAAGAGTATTCATTGAGGCAGTTACTGGAACTTATCGAAACACGAGAAAATGCTTTTGGTGCTGTTGGATCTCATTCTCAGGCAGTTCCAGTGCTTGTTTCTCTTCTCCGATCAGGATCACTTGGAGTGAAGATTCAGGCTGCTACTGTTTTAGGTTCTCTCTGTAAAGAAAATGAGCTGAGAGTAAAAGTCTTGCTTGGTGGATGCATTCCACCATTGCTTGGTCTCCTCAAGTCAACTTCTGCAGATGGTCAAATTGCAGCAGCTAAAACATTATTTGCTGTTTCTCAAGGAGGTGCAAAAGATCATGTTGGATCAAAAATTTTTTCAACTGAAGGAGTTGTGCCAGTGCTCTGGGAGTTGCTTCAGAAGGGGCTCAAGACGGGCAACCTTGTCGATAATTTGCTGACTGGTGCACTGAAAAACCTCGCAAGCAGCACTGAAGGATTTTGGTCAGCAACAATACAAGCTGGAGGAGTGGATATACTTGTGAAATTGCTCACAACTGGGCAGTCAGGCACTCAATCTAATGTCTGCTTTCTTCTTGGATGTATGATGATGGAGGATGCATCGGTTTGTTCTAAGGTATTGGCTGCAGAGGCTACTAAACAACTTCTTAAGCTATTAGGATCTGGGAATGAAGCCCCTGTTAGAGCAGAAGCTGCAGGTGCTCTTAAGTCCCTTTCTGCACAATGTAAAGAAGCAAGGCGAGAGATTGCTAACCATAATGGTATATCTGCTTTAATAAATGCTACAATAGCTCCTTCAAAAGAGTATATGCAGGGTGAGTATGCCCAAGCATTACAAGAGAATGCCATGTGTGCTCTTGCAAACATTTCTGGTGGCTTATCACATGTAATATCAAGTCTTGGTCAAAGCCTTGAATCATGTAATTCACCTGCTCAGACTGCTGACACATTAGGGGCTTTAGCTTCAGCCCTGATGATATATGATAGCAAGTCTGAATCTACAAGAGCATCAGATCCTGTGGTTATTGAGCAGACTCTGGTTCAGCAGTTCAAGCCTCAGTTACCATTTCTTGTGCAGGAACGTACAATTGAAGCATTAGCTAGTTTGTATGGGAATGCTGTACTCTCAGTTAAACTAGCAAACTCGGAAGCAAAAAGATTGCTTGTTGGTTTGATCACGATGGCAGCCAATGAAGTTCAAGACGAGCTAATAAGAGCTCTTCTAACTCTCTGTAACAAGGAAGGTAGCTTGTGGCGTGCACTTCAAGGTCGTGAAGGGGTTCAATTATTGATATCTCTTCTTGGTCTTTCATCAGAACAACAGCAAGAATGTGCTGTAGCATTGCTTTGCCTTCTGTCTAATGAAAATGATGAAAGTAAGTGGGCCATCACTGCTGCTGGTGGTATTCCTCCTCTTGTTCAAATTCTAGAGACTGGATCTGCAAAAGCCAAGGAAGATTCTGCAACTATCCTCAGGAACCTATGCAATCACAGTGAAGACATTCGAGCATGTGTTGAAAGTGCTGATGCTGTCCCAGCATTACTTTGGCTACTTAAGAATGGGAGTACCAACGGTAAAGAAATTGCTGCAAAGACTTTAAATCATTTGATTCATAAATCTGACACAGCAACCGTCAGCCAGCTCACTGCATTGTTAACTAGTGACCTACCTGAATCAAAAGTGTATGTTCTGGATGCTCTACGAAGTATGCTTTCTGTGGTTTCCTTGAATGATATCTTAAGGGAAGGCAGTGCTGCAAGTGATGCAATTGAGACAATGATTAAGATATTGAGTTCTACTAAAGAAGAGACCCAGGCCAAGACTGCCTCAGCTCTGGCTGGGATTTTCGAGGCCAGGAAAGACTTGCGTGAAAGTACCATTGCAGTTAGAACTCTCTGGTCTGTGATGAAGCTGCTTAATGTTGATTCTGAAAACATTTTGGTTGAGTCATCCCGTTGCCTTGCTTCCATATTTCTGTCAATTAAAGAAAACCGAGATGTGGCTGCTGTTGCACGGGATGTATTGTCTCCCTTAGTCACACTTGCAAACTCTTCTGTTTTGGAAGTTGCTGAGCAGGCAACTTGTGCTTTGGCCAATCTTATTTTGGATGGTGAAGTTTCAGAGAAAGCGATACCGGAGGAAATCATTGTGCCTGTAACCCGGGTTTTGCGGGAGGGCACAGTTTCAGGAAAGACCCATGCAGCAGCTGCAATTGCACGTCTGCTCCATTCTCATCAAATTGATTATACAGTAACTGATTGTGTCAATCGGGCTGGAACAGTCCTTGCATTAGTTTCATTTTTGGAATCTGCTAATAACGGATCTGCTGCTGCTTCAGAAGCACTTAATGCACTTGCTATTCTTTCGAGATCAAAGGGGGAAAATGAGAACATTAAACCTGCTTGGGCAGTTTTAGCTGAATTCCCCAAAAGCGTGTCCCCAGTAGTTTCATCCATTGCAGATTCAACTCCCTTGTTGCAGGATAAAGCTATTGAAGTGTTATCCCGACTTTGTCGAGATCAGCCCTCTGTTTTAGGAGATACAATTGCTTGTGCCTCTGGATGTACATCATCAATTGCAAAAAGGGTAATTAACTCTATGGATCCAAAGGTGAAAATTGGAGGATCTGCACTCCTTATTTGTGCTGCCAAAGTTAGTCACCAGAGAGTAGTGGAAGATCTTAATAAATCAGACACATGTTCGCATCTAATTGAATCACTCGTCACAATGCTAAATTCTCCAGAGACTTGTTTGGAAACTCACGGTGATGATGTCAAGGAGACAATTTGCATCTGCAGATTTACTCAAGAAGTTGGAAATGGTGACTCAAATAGAGGAACTGGACTTATTTATGGTTGTAACTTAGCCATTTGGCTACTCTCTATTCTTGCATGTCATGGTGAGAAAAGCAAAATTGTGATTATGGAGGCCGGTGCAGTTGAGATCCTGACGGACAGAATCTCAAATTGCTTCTTGCAGTATAATCAGGTATTTGTCTTTATGTCTTTGTTTCTTTTTTCTTCTCTGGTCCTAGCAACTTTATATTGTTATGTATTATTTGTCTAAAACGAACTCATTTTGGATAATAAACGTATTAGAGTTATAACATTGTTTGATTTGTCAATAAGAAGCGTTAACTATATCACTTCTTTTGTTCATTATTCAGCTTTGATACTCAATTACTATAATCCTTAAATTTGATCTGCTCCTTTATGGTTATCTATGCAGACTGACTGTAGTGAAGATAGCAGCATATGGATTTGTGCTTTGCTGTTGGCAATTCTTTTTCAAGATAGAGATATCATACGAGGACATGCTACCATGAAATCAATACCAGTGCTTGCAAATTTGTTGAAATCGGAGGAGTCT
>CAOJCR016550087.1:0-15322 GCA_948330485.1 Euphorbia neoarborescens
AAAATATTAGCAATAATATTGAAAATTCAAGGATAGAACACACTTCGTCTGGGCATAAAAAAGGCTAGGAGATTCCTCTAGTGTTGGACTTAGTATAACCATCTATCCTAATATCATAATTCTAAAATTTCTTCTTTCTTCTTTTTATTTTTCAAACCTCAAAGTTAGATTTGAACTTTTAACTTTTTGTATCTTTCCTTGCAATAAAAGATATAAAATTATGTTAGGACTGTCTCTTAACCTTTAGGATCAGAAAACATAATGAACTCATGTATTTTTGGTTGATTTTACTTAAATTTGATTTCTAATCTGAGGCTTTATACTAAGCAGAAATTTTTTTGTACCAATGCAAGTACTAAATATATCCTGTAGATATAGATGATAAAATTGCCGCGATTACCACTAACCTCTGGTGGGTATAATTATACTTATGTTAATGTAATTTCACATATTTGACTACAGTTTTACTACGACTTTTGCTTATAGTTATGCATATCACTATATTTGTGCTCATATAAATATACTTGTGTTGGCTTAAAATTTAGGCATCCATAAATTATAATCATTCTACCTAAAATATACCCATGCCATCATAATCTACATAAAGATAAATTATAGCTAAGGTAAGTAAACTATACCTACACGGATATAATTATATCGATGTGGCCATAAATTCTTATAGATGCCAAAATTCTAAACTTAAATAAAATGAGGAAAATAAGTTACAAACCAACTTATTTAATTATTTACCCCTAAGATAAGTCATCAAACAGAACATGAAAAGATTCATCCAAGAAAAAGCTTTCTAACTAAACATTTAATTAATTTTGATGACAAAAATAAATTACTAAATCAAAATTTTATTGACTTGTATACTAATTAAATGATACGGATTAGGTTGAGAGAAAGAAGGGTGAAGATTTTAACCTTAAACCAACAAAGAGAAACGAGCTAAATCCACAACTCACGCAAAGGAATCCACCTTTGAAACACAAGGAAAACCTTGAATAAACTTTAAAGGTTGTAGAGAAATTAGATTATCAAAAGTTGTTTTTATTGGGAAGATGGGTGGCCTTTTATATAGGAAAAATCCTAACACTGATTATAAGGATAAATAAAATATTAATAAAATACAAGAATGATGAAGTCCTAAAAGTAGACAAAAAAGGTGTTAGTTGGCAGTTTACACAAAAAAAGTAAGGATGCAGGGATAGTTGGGAAAAGTCAGAAAGTGGTTGACTCTGACGTCACTCTTCTGGGTGTCTGATCCCCATCATCTGGTCTTTTCCTTCTCTCCCGGATGCATCGTCCGGTACTTGTCATCTCCCACCCGAATCCTGACGTCATTTGGTATTTTAAGTCTTCCCACCTTCAACCCTGATTCGGTCCACCCGAAAGGATGTCCTCATCATTCCCCCTTTCTTCAAAATTTGCCCGCAAATTATTGGAGGGATACGAGAGTGGTTCATCCACCTTATAAGGGCTTAAATCATTGATGTTTAAGGAGGCGGATGTTTTTCCTAGCTAGGCAGGTAACTCTAACGCGTAGACATTGGGACCGAGTTTCTTCTTGATCCTGTAAGATCTGTATTTCCTCGATCTCAACTTGCTGTTTGTGGCATTTGCGAGCCTTTCTTTGCTCAGGTAGACCATCACCTCATCCCCTATTTCGAAATGTAGCTCCCGCCTATGTTCAACCACCTTTGCTTTAATCTTGGCGTTGTTCTACTCGAGGCGGGCTCGGACATCTACATGTATCTCTTGGACCTCCTAGGCAAGTCTCTCAGCGGATACATTCGGTTTATGGACTCAGGAGATGTTCGTCGGGTCTAAAGAATGGTTCGGTTCCCAAGTATAGACAATGCCGAACGGACTTCTTCCCGTGACCGAATGTACTAACCCATTATATGCAAATTCTGCCTGGGCTACTGCAAAATCCTAAGTCTTGGGCTTCTCCCGACAGATACTCCTCAATAAATTCCTAAGATTCGGTTGACCACTTTAGTCTGGCCATCGGTCTGAGGGTGTGCAGTTGTGCTGAACTTTAGGGTGGACTTGAACAAAGCCCAAAGAGTCTTCCAGAAATGACTCAGGAATTTAGTGTCCCGGTCTGACACTATGCTCTTTGGTACACCATGCAGCCGTACTATTTCCCAAAAAAATAACTTGGCGATGGAGGAGACATCATTGGTCTTTCGATAAGGAAGGAAATGGGCCATCTTTGAAAACCAATCCACCACAACAAAGATAGAGTCCATACCTCACTGAGTTCTTGGTAACCCCAGGATGAAATCAATGGATAGGTCCTCCCAAATAGAATCCGGTATGGGTAGGGGATGGTGGAGTCCGGTATTTTAAGCATGTCCCTTAGTGGTCTGGCAGACATAACAATGCTCTACAACATTTTCCACATCACACCGCATCTTAGGCCAAAAGTATCGGGTGCTGACTGCTTCATGAGTTTTGTCTCTGCCAAAGTGTCCAGATAGGCTTCCTCCATGCAACTCCCGAATAACCCTCTCCCGGATGGATGTCCCTGGCAGGCAAAGTTGATTACCCTTTATCAAATAGCCATTCATTACATGGTAATCCTCCTTACTTCTTCCATTCTGATAGGCATGCCAAATGTCCCCGAATTCTAGATCCTTCTCATAATCAGCTCTCACATGCTCAAAGGTATCCACCTCCAAAGTCACAGTCTTTAGCAAATTCACACGCCTACTAAGAGCATCTGCCACCTTATTTTGGTACCCGGATTTATGGATAAATTGATAAGGGAACTTCTCAATAAAAGCTACCCATCTAGCATGCGTGGGATTCCGGATCTGTTTTTGGCTCCCTAAGTACTTAAATGCCCGGTGATCAGTATATAGGACAAACTCCTTCCCGATCAGGTAGTGTTCCCATGTCTTTAGTGCCCGGACCACAACATAGAACTCCTTATCATAGGTGGCGCACTTCGTTCAGGCATCACTAAGCTTTTTGCTGAAATATGCAATGGGATGCTTCTCTTGCATGAGTACTCCCCCTATGCCAACTCCACTGGCATCACACTCAACCACAAAGAGTTTGTTGAAGTCAAGATAGGCTAGAATGGGCGCTCTACTCAGCTTCTCCTTGATTAGGGCAAAACTGGCTTCTTGTTCAGCTTCCCACCTGAATCCTCTTCCTTTCTTTAGACATTCGGTTAAGGGCACAATAATGGAACTAAAATTCTTGACAAAATGTCGATAGAAAGTGGCGAGTCCATGAAAGCTTCGGATATTTCCTATATTCCTCAGGGTTGGCCACTTCCGAATGGCTTTTACCTTACTCGCATATACCCGGATCCCTTGACTTCTTACAACATAGCCCAGAAATACCAGGCTCTCCATCACAAAATCACACTTTCTTGTGTTGGAATACAATTGATTTTCCCTCAGCAACCCGAATACCACCCTTAGATGTTCCCAATGTTGTTTCATGGTTCGGCTATAGACTAGAATATCATCGAAATAGACATCCATAAATTTACCAATAACAGAACGAAGTACCTGGTTCATTAGCCGCATGAAAGTACTCGGCGCATTGGTGAGGCCAAATGGCATGACTAGCCACTCATATAATCTATCCAGGGTCTTGAATGATGTCTTCCATTCATCTCCTTCCCAGATCTGGATCTGGTGGTATCCACTCCTCAGGTCTATCTTTGAGAAAATCTTCGAGCCCCCTAACTGATCAAGCATATCATCCAAGCATGGGGATGGGAAATTGGTACCGGATGGTTATCTTGTTGATGGCTCGGCTGTCCACACAAATCTGCCAAGTTTCATCCTTCTTCGGTGTTAGTAAAGCAGGTACTGCAAATGGGCTAAAACTTTCCCGAATCTGTCCCTTCTTCAGGAGTTCTTCCACTTGCTTGCTTAGGATCTCATTTTCTTGAGGACTCATCCAGTAGTGTGGGAGGTTTGGCAACTTAGCCCCCGACACCAAGTCAATATGGTGTTGAATGTCCCTCAGGGGTGGTAATCTACTTAACAATTCATTCGGAAAGACATTCTAGAATTCTTCTATCAAAGGCCGAATGGCATCCGGTATCTGTTCCCTATCATCCTTGCACACGGCGCTAGGCTTGGCTGCTAGCAGATAAACTTGGCGGGTCTCTTCACACTTCCTCTCAAAATATTTCCTGCTCGAACAAGCAATGAGGGTCTCCCTCTTCTCTGCCTGAGTCTTCTCCATAATCGGCGTCAGAACATATCGAATGCCATCCTTCAGGAACCGATAAGTATTCTTTCTTTCAGAATGTTGTGCATCCATATCAAACTGCCAGGGTCAGCCAAGAAGGACATGACAGGCATCTATATCTGCTACATCACAGTAAACTTCATCAGTATATGCATCAATAACAAGGGGTACATTACAGCGCTAAGTGACCCGAATCTCTCCCACATTCTTGATCCATCCAATGCTATACGGGTTCGGATGTATTTTGGGCATCAAGCTGAATCTCTGTACGGTGTTTGTACTGATGATGTTCTCTTGACTCCCGCTGTCGATGATCAGACTGCACTTCTTATCTTGCACTAGGCAGCACATTTTGAATAGTCAGTGTCTCTGCCCTTCGTTAATCTTGCTTGACATTAGCATTCTCCTGACCACATTCACATCCGGCATCTGGTTCATCTTCGCTTCCTTCCAGGGGCTCACAACATACACCTTCAACTTCATCTTCTTCAGCTTCCTCATACCTTTCAACCACAGTAGCACTTCTTCTCTTCGGGCATTCGCTTGGTTTTTGACCAGGCTCATTACACTTGTAGCATTTGATAGGCCTGGGTCTAGCATATGGATTCGGTGCTCATACCGAAGTAGTGGTTGCTACCTGGGGCTGCTTGCCTTCTCTTTGTGGCGGTTGAGATCCTTCCGGTACCCGAGTAGTACCCCTACCAACTGTATTCTTCCCTTTGTCTGTTTGGTTTGGGGCTTCTCTCCCGGATGGGGCGTTTGAATGTCCTCACCAGTCATTCACCCACCCATAAGTTCTCGGGCATGTGCTCGCTTTCAGCTCTGCTTTCAACGCTAGGTTTCGTGCATCCTGCACACTCAAGATCATCTGGATCCCTATTCGGTCCCTCAAATTGGCCCTCAATCCTTCTAAGTAATAAGCCGCCCTCTGAGGTTTGGACTCGGTAAGTTGAGCTCGGGCTGACAGTCTGAGGAATTCTGTCGTGTATTCATGTACGGTCTGGTTTCCTTGAGAACACTTGCTGTAAGCCGAATAAATGTATTGCTCATAATCTGGCGATAAAAACCTTTCTCTCAGCATAGCTTTCATCCGTAGCCAGGATCTATATGGTTCACTTCCCCCTCTCCTTCGAATCACACACATCTGGTCCCACCATACTGATGCGTCTCCTTTTAATCTATATGCCACCAACTTCACTTTTCTATCTTCGGGCATATTAGCATACTCAAAGAATCTCTCTACTTCAGACAACCAATCTAGGAACCCTTTGATATCTAAGTCTCCCCTGAAAGAAGGAAGGTCTACTTTGAGCTTGTAGACATCATCCATTCGGTTCGGTTCCCGCCCATATAGATGCCTCTCATCCCTCCTGAACCCACCAAGATGTCTACCCCTATGCATATTATTCCTATATTCTTCCTCACTATCATCAGAATCATAAAGAGGAGGGTTTAGTTTCCTTACCACTCCTGCTCGTTGGGGTTCAGTATGAGGTTGAAAAGGGGGTGGTGATGGTGGCCTTGGGAGCCATTTCTCCTCCACATGGATTCTGTTTTGTGGGGGGTGGAGGTTGCTACGGGTTTGATGCTCCTTCTCAGTCAGTGGGCTGTCTTCTGGATTGCCCAAGAACATCAAGGAGCTCTCTTTTGAAGGTGCTGAAATGATCTCGTAAGGCCTAAACTTCAGCCTTTATCTCATGCCTTAATTCTTCTACGTTCTTCTCCAAGGCATCTACTTACTCTTGCATTCTTGATTGGACCATAACTTAATAGAGGTTTCTGGTTAAAGAAACAGTTTTGCTCTGATACCAACTGATACGGATTGGGTTGAGAGAAAGAAGGGTGAATGTTTTAATCTTAAACCAACAAAGAGAAACGAGATAAATCCACAACTCACATAAAGGAATCCACCTTTGAAATACGAGAAAACCTTGAATAAACCTTAAAGGTTGCAGAGAAATTAGATTATCAAAAGTTGTTTTTACAGAGAAGATGGGTGGCCTTTTACATAGGCAAAACCCTAACACTGATTACAAGGATAAATAAAATATTAATAAAGTACAAGAATGATAAAATCCTAAAAGTAGGCAAAAAAGGTGTTAGTTGGCAGTTTACATAAAAAAGGTAAGGATGCAGGGCTAGTTGGGAAAAGTCAAAAAGTGGTTGACTCTGACATCACTCTTCTGGGTGTTTGATCCCCATGATCCGTTCTTTTCCTTCTCTCCCAGATGCATCATCCTGTACTTGTCATCTCCCGCCCGAATCCTGATGTCATTCGGTATTTTAAGTCTTCCTACCTTCCACACTGGTTCGGTTGATTCGGTTCACCCGAAAGGATGTCCTCATCATTAAACTTCCCTTTTTGAAATTGGATTATAGGAGGTGGCCAATTCAAGCTTTAACTTGATGTTTGAGGTTGCTGTTTTAGTGATTGTGTGGACCAACTTGATCAGATGGTTTTACTTGCTTCATTTTAGGATGAAGAAGGAGGTACCCAAGACTAGGGATGATCGTGGGGCGGGTGGGGCAGGGAATGCAATACCATATCTTTCCCCACTAATAGCGGGAAATCCCCATCCCCATGACGTTGGCAGAGAAAACTTTTATCCCCATCCCCACCAAATTCCCTACGTGGACGGGGATCTCCATTCTTCATTTAAATATATTTTAAAATTAATTTTATAAAAAATAAAATGACGAAAATACAATCCATAATCAAAATTCCAAATCCACAATGAAAATACAATCCATATCCAAAATGAAAATACAATCCATAATCAAAATTCCAAATGTTCAAAAGTTTGTAAAGCACAAATATTTTTCTTGAAATGTTTCATCATCATTCTACTGTCCACTTTCAAGAGTACACCTAAAAGAAAAACAATAATTAGAATGCACAAGGAAAATATAATCAAGTTTAACATGCCACTATTTACAATTAGAATTTAGAACCTTCAAATTGAACAAGCAATTCATTCACTTAGCTCAAATTCAATATCATCCACATTTAAAGAAATCTATTCCTGAATATAATTCAACACAAAATCAATATAAAAAAGAGAAGTAATGAAAGTAAAGGAATTAAAGTAAACATGACATAGTTCAGATCTTATCTCTTCAACATCTGAATCTTCATTTATTGTAAAACACTCAACACGGCTCAATGGATTTTTATCTAAAGAGTAGATAGATTAGAGTAAGCTAAAATGAAGAGCAATAATAAAATTCTTTCAATGAGATAAATATAAGCAAAATTTGATTACCTTTAATTTGAGCACATAGCCAAACTTGTGCATACATGAATGCTTCAATTGTGTCCGTATTAAGCCTACTACGATGTGGGCATAAAATCCTACCACTTGTACTAAAAGCCGACTCTGAAGCTACAGTGGACACAGGAATTGCCAAAATGTTTCTAGCAATCATTCTAAGTGTTGGATATTTGAGGGCTATTTGCCACCAAGTAAGTATATTAAAATCCCCTTTTCTTGGCAAAAGCTTTTCTACCAAATACTCATCGAGTTCTGAGCAAGAACTATTAGCTTCGTTCTCTGACTTTGTAACATACAACTCAAAATTGCTCAGAGCCTCAGACACATCATCAGTACTAAGAGAAAATTGGGATATGTCATCTCTTAATAATTTAGAAAAAGTACTGCTTCCAATGTCCCCCCTTGTAGAATACTAGGCAACCAAATCATTACAATGTTGCTTAATCCTTAAAATTTCATCATTTGCATGTTCTCTAGTATACAAAAGTGGCAAATAATATTCTAACAATTTCAGCTTGTACCTAGGATCCAAAATAGTTGCTACACCCATATTTCCATGGACTTTTATTCCAATATTTCTTAAACTTATCAATCATTTTAGAAGCCATTTTTTCAATGTTAGGAATACCACAAAAAGACCATTGCCTTAAAGCTATCCTAATATCTCCTATCTTTGGATAAAAAAGGTTGGTAGTAGGATATTTTGTTCCAGAAAAAATCTCAGTAGTAGTATGAAATATTTTTAGCTTCTTACAAATCTTTATTGGCATATCCCACTTTGATCACTAGGAAAACTTTTGTAAACACTTTCTCTTTGGTGCAAACATTTGAAAACATCCCTATGTGAAATAGTAACACGCAACATCAAGTAAGTTGAATTCCACCTAGTCTTAACATTATAAACTAGTTTCCTAGTGATTGGAATTTTACATTGGTGAGTAGTCTCTTCAAACTTTTCAACTGTTTTTGGTGTAGCAATCCAAAACCCAACACTATCCTGAACCTTTTCAACACATTCATTAATAACATCCAATCTGTCCTTAACAATCAAATTCAATATATGGGCACTACATCGGACATGCAACAAATCACCTCTTAGCCACATATTATCACTAGACATCTTATCCAACAACTTTATAACCATGGCATCATTCGATGAACAATTATCTAATGCTAGCCCAGATAATTTATGATCCACATTCCAATCCATCAACGTTTGTAAGAACATTTAACAAAGCTTTTCACCATTATATAGACATGGACCATAAATAAACATAAAATAGGTAGATCAAGGAAACATTCTGTAATTACACATTTTAATATTGAATAAAATAGACAAGATTAAGGAGAAATATATTACCTAACAATTCGCTATTGCAAAACCCAATCTTCATCAATGAAATGAGCTGTGGAGTACTTAAAATTATGCTATTAGTAGGATTTTTATTAGATTTTAGGTCTACAGATCAAACATTAGTATGCATGTATAGATATTGAAATATAGGGATGACATATTGTATATCTTTATTAGAAAAAATAATACAATTTTATGATATATAATTAGCACTACTCGCTTTCCTGTATCGGTTGTTCTACAAAATGAGCATGAGATTTGATTATTGTTTTAGTATTATATTAAGAGACTGTAAACATTATTGAAGAGTAGCTTTTTAATAGGCACATCCAGGAACATTAAAGCAAGAGGAAAGTCTTTTGCTGATTAATAGATAGCAGAAAACAACTGCCCAGTGATATCACACCATGCGGCTCAAAATGAAAGGTTACCGGTACGATAGCCTGGAGATGGCATTACTGCTTGTTTCGGGCCATCGAGGATGGATGAAAAATGGATGCTGACGTGATGCAATTCAATCGGAGGCAAGAATCAATGACAATGGTTGCCGACACAAGCGAAAGGAGAGCTACGGAGCGGAGGGACTGCTGTAAAATTAATGAGCATTAGAATATGGCAAGGGAAACGGAGATTAATTTAGAATAGGCAATGAGAGAGAGCAAGGTAGGGGAGAGAGATGAAGGGGAGCCAGAGAGTTTTAAGAACTTAATTACAAAAGAATAAAATTGAATTTCATCCGAGAGCTAAAGAGTCTTTCGTTTGAATTAAAATTAATTACAGTGAGAATAAATTAATTTTAATTACAATTATAATTTTATGGTCCTCAAAATTATAATATATATAAAAAAATATTTAAAAAATGCAATTCCTTGTAGGGATATTATGGGGATCCCCGTGGGTATTGAAATGGGACGGGGAGGAGACCTCTAAACCACTCTGCTCCCCATCCCCACTACCAGAAAAAAATTTGCCCCCATCCCCATTCCCCGCGAAATCAACGATTCCCCATCCCCATTGGGACGAGTCTCCGCGGGGAATGGGGAATCACCGGCCCACGCTCATTCCTACCCAAAACCTCAGTTTATGTCCATGCTATGTGCACATTGGTATGATTTCACATATGTATTTCACCAACCTATTGGAGAAGTTTCCATCATGCCCTTCGACATGGTAGCAATTACAATCTTATCAGTTGTTTGGAGGATGATTGCTTCCGATGTTCATGTAAAGCGTGTGTCGAGAATGCCAAATGACAGCACAGACTACAAAGATTTGATAAGATCTCCATATTCAATGGGATGCCCACCCCGAGGGAGATGTTAATTAACATTTTAGAGCTTTTATTCTCTTCTTTCTCTCTTGGATTCTTTATCAATAGGGGACAATTACTGCGACCTATCAATCCTACTTACCTTGGAGATCATCGATGATGTACCCTCACTAAATCGGGTGTAAGCACGGAATTTTTCCAGGTCAATGATGAAAACGACATATGCCAAACTGTTTGTATACTTATATGTGTTCCTTCAAACATTTTAAATGAGAAGCCCAAAATAAAAATCCAAAATTCAATTCAAAATGATTTTCATGATGACCAGACCAAGTCAAAATAATGGTTTAGGTCAGGTAAAATAAAAATCCAAATTTCAAAGTAAAAGGTGTTTATTGGATTGAACCGGATTAAAATAATAATTTTAGTCAAACCAGATTTTGAAAAAAATTGGATTTTCTAATCTTTTTTAATGAAAATTAATAAAAAAGGAGTCACATGTGTAAAAGGAAAGAGGTTGAAGGACTTAAAGATGAGAAAAGGAGAGTTAAGGGATTAAAAAGGAAAAATATCCAAAACTATATCGTTTTAAAGCAAAGAAGAATAAATAAAAGGAGGCTCAAAACGACGTTGTTTTGGGTAGGAAAAATAAATCCCAAAACAACGTCATTTTGGGTAAGGGTTGGAATAAAAAATATATCACTAAAATGCGGTCATTTTTTCTATAAGCCAAAATGACGTCGTTTTGACGATGAAAAAAATAAAAATAAAAAAATAAAACAAGTAGATAAAGCATGGCATATGGGATAAAGAAAAGAAATGGGGAGCAGAACTCTGTGGCGTTTAGGAGATGAAAGGAAGAGTTGGAATTGGTTTAAGATTTTGAGAAAATAAAAGGGAAGAAGTGGCATTTGATCAGGGGGAGGTCGGCAAGAAATGAAAGACAGAGACTAAGCAGTGAAGGAGATCGAGAGTAGGAGGACTCGGGACTCGTATTTGGAGGACCAGCGATTGAGATTGGACTTGCGAATTTGAGAAGAACGAAACAGAGAGATAAAGATCGATTTTAATCGACAATTAAGAGTAGGAGTTCAGCAAGGAACAAAAAAAAGGACTTCAGTAAAGGATTTAGAGCGATCAGTGATCGACGGAGAGTTTCAGCAAGGCAATTTGAGAAAGAAAACAAAGTAACATTCTCTCATTTTTTTTCTTGTGATTTCTGGATTTCAAGACAGATTGTGCATTTTCTGTTTTGAGTTTCCATTTATGTAGAATTTGTGTTTAGCCAAAATCCTAATTAGTCCGGTTTGATTTTATTTTCTTTTCTTAATTGGTTGAGGCTCAGTTGTTATATCATGTTGTGATGTTACTTTTCTGGATACATTTTGCTAATTTTCATTGGTTCATAAATTTGCAATTGTGTGTTTACATTTTTGTTTCCTTGTTTCACTTACCATTACCATGAGTATCTAATTACGTGCTGCTATATATTGAAATTTGGAATATGATGGCTTGTGCTGCTAAGAAGCTTCTGTTAAGCTTCATAGATTACGATACTGAGTTAGTAATAATTTAAGTTCTGTTTAATGCCATCTAGTCACTGTTCAATTGGATTAAAATGTCGAGTCATTGTTCGTATACTTTTATATTCCAAACAATTGTAATGTTCATCATTGTTATCGCCTTTCTTAATATTTAAATACATTGGTTCATTTATGAAAAATTTTCATAAAAATCCATAAGTTGTTAATGCTTGTTAATATTATTGGTGTGCGTTTGTTTACTTTCCTATTGGTGATCATATAACCTGCTCCTCCGGCTTAAGTGATTTTTTTCCCTATTGATGATCATATAATACTGATAGGTGTCAACTATAGTTATTAAAACTATACTCTGATCACTCAACTCTAAGGTAGTATACCCTATCGTTGTCAAGTAATAAAATCTAGTCTAAAAGTCTAGGTATTGATCCCATGGAAAAGTACCCTACAATCACCAAACTACTGGGTTTTCTAACTTGTTTAAGCGAAATATAAAAGTAAAAAAAAATAGAAGTGAAATCTAAATTACTCTAAATTAAATTAAACTATTGATCCACTTTCAACTTTATCAGTATTGAATTCGAAATTAACAATGCAGGCAGCTTGTCCGATATATGAATGAAACTGAGGATGACTTTATCAAGTCAATTATGGGTCAAAACATGCAATAATCACTAAACCCTAATTATGCGAATCAAACAATCTGAGGTAGCGACTCTGGATCCAATTATGCTTCCTAGTCGTATTTCCTTGTTTAGAGACGGTCTAGCTCTAGAGAACAGAAAATAGGAGCCCGTATATTCCACAGAGTTGTCAATTCCAATAGTTGCCTAGGGTTTAATCTAGGTAAGGCTACAGATATGTACTCGGTGATGTATGAACTTTATAAGAGTAACATGATTGCAAAACCACACATAAATGGAGAAATAATAATTAGCTTGCAAATCCGAAAACCTTATTTAACAGAATAAAGATGGTAGGAGATAATGAAATCGATCAATGCCAATAGGTTGTAATCTCACAGCAAATCAAAATGAAAAGAGAAAAGAAAGACTTATGCCCTTTTTTAGGATTTTATCAGTTTGAAATCGCTGAATGGGAACCTCTATAGAAACGCTAAAATCCAATCAAGAATCGTGAGTCGCAAACGGGGAAGATTCGTAATATAACACACGTCAACCTTTATTAAAAATAGCAATAAAAAATACAAACCCTCGTCATGTTCCCAGTTCAAGATTGAAAGTAAAGATGCTTAAAATAAAACCTAAAAGTTGTTTAAATAAGTTTATTCAAAACAAGCATAACCTAACATTCTTCTAAAAAGTACTGCACAACTCACCAATGTGTTCTCAATCAACACACCATGTTATAGAACAATCAACCCCATTACACGCCAAGTTGTGATAACATGCCAGTGTGTAATATTCTACCCTATATTACTTTTCTTCTGTAGGATAACACGATGTGTTATGGTGACACACTGAGCTATCTTTGCTGACAGATTACACACCCTCTTTTGCTTCCTTCATAACTTTGCCATCCAGAATCCAATCCCTACGATCCAAAATTCGCTGGAAAGCTCACGAAAAGATCTTTGACTTTTTTTAAGAGTACATTTCCTAAATAAGATTGTAGCTTCTTTGAAATCTGCTCCAAATTTGTTGGATAGATGTTAAAGTATTAATAGGATAGAAATATTTTAATTTCTGCCCATTTTGAAAGCCCGCATTTCTGACGGAAATTCCGTCAAAAAATTTTCATTCCGTCAGAAATCCCTCCCACCCATTTTCCCCAATTTTGAAATCCCACGCACAGATGGTCTATATAATTCTTCGTACCAGTCATCTCCAATTATTTCCACACTCATCTCCCTCGTAGTGTTGAAATCCCAGGTATGTGGGCCTCTTTTGTCTTTAGTATGCTTGCCACCTCATCGTAACTCTTCAGCTTTAGCTCCTTCCCTCTCGCTGGCTCCACTACTGGCTTCCCTTGTTTTGATTCCATCCAACCTCCACCGGCCAAAGGGAATGCTTCCGCCCTGGCTAGGTCGAACTCGTCAAAATCCTATGTGATAAAAGAAGTAAAATCCAAGCTGAATCGCAGGGTAAAATCGTCAAAACCAATTTCCCCTTTCTGTTAAGAAGATGCTAAATCGTCTTCATGGAGAAGCGACCAAAAAACACATCAGAGCATTGTGGAAGATTTGATGAAGCACGCTTGATTACAACTTCGATTAAAGAAAATGCCGCAATCTGCAAAACATATTCCAAACCTAAGAAAATCCAAATTCATAGCAAAACTTATTATGGCGATTGCATACATATCAGAATGATTCCTAACGGCAACGATGACCGGGAAATGATGAATTGAAGAACAGTAGTATATGGATCTAGCTTATTTTTTTGTAAAAAATTAAATTACTGACAGAATTGTCCGTCAGAAATTCCGTCAGTAATTAAAAAAACTCGTCAGTTATTTTAATGGATCAATGGCGGATATTTCTGATGAAATTCTGTCAGTAGTAAATTCTGACGAAAATTTCTGTCAGTAACTCTGTCAAATAATCCATCAGTAGTATCCGTCTGGAGGTTTCTAACGCACTGAATTCTGACGGAATGACGTCCATCAGAAATTCCTTCAGAAACCCTGATTTCTGACAGAAAATCAACTTTTTCTGACGGAAATTTCCATCAGAATTCTAACATTTTCGCGTAGTGCATGCACGATAAATGGATTTTCAATAGTTCTACTGCATCAAGAGGATTTTTGTATACATTCAGTTAGTTATTTTCTGCTATGAGATATGTAAAGACTGATTTGAGAAACAGAATATGTGATGAATGGTTGAATGATAGTTTAGTTGTGTTTGTTCGAGAAAGATATTTTTGCAGCTATTGATAACGAAGCTGTTTTTAAGCATTTTCAGGACATGGACACTCAGAGAAGCCAATTATCTAGCCGTTCATTAAAAGTTTAAATATATGTAGTTTGTTTTTTGTAATTTTTTTTATATTAAATTTACTTTGATATATTTTTTTAAGATATTTTCTTTTAATATATTAACGTACTAAAAAAGGCTTAAAAAGTTTGGGATGAAATAAACCACCAAATTATTATTAAGATTTTTTTTTTCCGTTGGGAGATATTACCCTGAAAATAATCCAAAATTTGTCGAGAGGCCATGGGACGAGACGAAATAGTGTAAATTGAAATCAATATAGAGAAAATTTGAAAAACAAAATTACAGCTTCCAAACAACTGATTGATAAGTATATAGTTTGATTAATTTTTCTATTGCATGCAATTTCCTTATTTAATTTTGCCATATTTATTCAAAAATTACGAAAATTTGCAAATCGCATCACCTTATTTTTCCGAAAAATTATGCGGCACATCTAGCACACAATCATGTGGTAATTTGAAATCAATACGATTTTAACATTTCATTTCAATAAATATATATACATTGTGATAACAGTCAGTATATTCTACAGACAACCCGGTCTTACGCCGGATAATCACTCGGGACGCCCGTCGAGATGAATATCCGGGATCTCGTGTAGACTTATCCAGCATCGACCCGGGAAGGCTTCGTTTATATCCTCGGTTGGTGTTGTTATCCAAACAGCAGACAAACAAGGGGTATTTTAGTCCTTAC
>CAOJCR016550348.1:0-10038 GCA_948330485.1 Euphorbia neoarborescens
TATTAAAATATATAAAAACAATATGAAAAAAAGTAAAATAACATGAAAAGATTTATTGTTGTGTAATTTAATTCGTATTAAATTGTAATTTGTAATATGTAAGTTCGTTTTATATTTTTATTTCATTTTTAGAAACTTATATTGTAATATGTATTGTATTTGATGACAATCAGTAATATTTTATATAAATCAGTAGAATCTACATGGCATTCGGTAAGACCGGATGACGTTAGCAAGAAGACTATATACTTCATAGACCGAGTCTGGCATTTGAAAGATCGGATCTCATCATCGGAGCGGACCTCATACGGACCGGATCTTTATATTATGGACCAAACCAAGTCACTATAAACGGCTCATTTACCCACATAAGGGAAGTGATGACGTGGTAGTCGAATCATGCCATGCTGTAAAATTTGTCCCCTAAGGAGAGATAAGAGAACATTCCAAAACAGAAATCAGTTATCAAAACATCCTATATAGAGGACCCTGAGTTCACGTAAATGGGTACATTTTTCTATTACATTCTCTGATTCGTTTTTCTAAATTCTCTAAAGTATTTTTCTGACTTAAGCATCGGAGAGTCCCCCAAATCGGGACATCGATGTTTTCTTTCTCTATTTTCAGGCCATTCGCTCGACAGTAGAAGCTTTTCGAGATCAGAGACATCATCGGAGAACAGTAACTTTCCACAAAGTTATCATTGGTGCGGTGAGCGTTGTTGTCAGAAATCATGGCGACAGAAACAAACAAATACTTCAGATGTAATGGGTTCTGCAGCATCAAACCCACAAGCTCATAACAATCTCGTTTCAGGCAGCCAAATAGGCCTGGAATAAGAAAGAATAACAATAGAGCAGATAATAGAGACATATGGTATTTCTCCTTAGGATGCCGCAATTATGCAGCAAGCAGGAATGAGAGGCGCATCCATAACAAGACAAGCCACTATTGAAGAAATGCCAGCTCATTTGGTCAATACAGTTACTGGTTTGGAAGGGGAAAGCATTAACAGATCCCTATTCCAAACCCCAACCACAGGCACAGCAGGAAGCCAAGTTTACTTGGGCCAGAAACAGAGAACATTGCCACCACCACTGCCTCCTCCAAGTGCTCAGCCCAGTTACATTTGAACGGCGGCAAGAGGGTGAATACTCAACCGGGTCTGCCATGGAACCCACTTGCATAATATGGGTTGCCAAATGTTCCTACGCAAGTAATCCCTGTACAACCATCTCAGGGGTATACTCCTCAGCAAGTAAGTAATCCTTCCTCACTCCAAGGTTTGGGCTATGCACATCCGAGTATGGCCCCACCAGATAAAAATATGGATGTTAATATAGTAAAATGCATAACTACTAGAGAATCGGGTAAACTCCTTGTGGAGTGGTTCAAAGCTACTCTTAGTGAACTAGCAGTACCATTTCAAGTCCCTATAATTGACATTGGGGACCCTCCACTATCCAAACAGATTTTAGAGGCTGAACATGATAAGAACATTAAAATACACGCGTTACCTCAGTATAATGGGACAGTGGGTCCTGTGATTCATGTGAGGAAATATTCTAGTTTCATGAACATAGCTTGTGCTGATGAAAACCTGATGTGCAAAATGTTCGCTCTTTCTTTGGATGGTTCGGCTCATTATTTGTATGATGGGTTGGCACCCGATTCAATAGACAGTTGGGAGGAACTTAAGAAGCAGTTTATTGCCAAGTTTGTAGGGTCCACTCCTGCGACAATTGCAACCCGGGTGTTGAATAACGTCATCTAGAAACCAGGTGAGTCACTCTGGGATTATCTAGTCAGGTTCAATGAGGCCTGTGTACGGATTAAGAATTTGAAAACTAATATTTCCTGTGAATTGTTGATGAAGAACACCATGAATAACCGATTGCGTCAACAATTGGCCTCTCAAAAGCCGAATAATCAGGTTCAGTTGATGACAATATGCAAAGATTGTATGGAGGTAGACGAAGCTCAATATATTCGGAGGAATGATGAGTCCGGATCCAGGGAGTAGTATAGGTTTAAGAGAGATAGCCGAGGTTAAGATAGAGATCGAGACAGAAAAAGAGATTTTTCTCAGGGAAGCCGGGAGAGAATGTAACTCACTCCGTTGAATGCATCCTTGAGTGAGGTCCTACTTGCGGTTATGACAAGGGTCTCAATAAGGATATCACTTTTTCCAGAGGCTAAACTAGGATTGATGTTATGCCAAGATAAAGACGCATATTTCATGTTCCATAGAGCTAAGGGACATCACACTGACGATTGCAGAGTCTTGGTAGAAGAAATTGGAAAGTTAATCCGAAGGGGAAAGCTATTAAAGTTTATGGACAAAAAAGAAGATAAAGATGAACAAGAAGTTGAAAGAGCTAACCAGAGGCCAAAAAGGAACAATGAGCAACCGCGTTCCAATCGGAGATAGATACGGAGAGTAATCATGATGATAGCAGGAGGACCCAGTGCTGAGCTAAAAGCAAAGAAGACTAATATGGCACCAACAAAAATTAAAGGTATTACTAACCTAAATGATTCTTTTGCAAAGCTCATTAATGTTAGTCCAGGTCACACGAATGCGTTGGTGATCGAAGTCGAGATAGAAAAGTATATGGTGCAGAGGGTGCTGGTGGACACTGGGAGCACCGTAAATCTGATCAACAAACATGTAGAAATTTCCAAAGACAGGATACAGCCTGCATATGCTCTGGTGGTCGATCTCAGAGGAATACCTATCCCATTAATAGGACAGGTTCGGCTAAAGGTTGTTAGCAGGGACGAGGAATGCGTATATAAATCAAAGGAGCTATTTCTCATTATTAAAGCAAAGCTAGCATACGATGTTATTCTTGGGAGACCATTCCTGGTTGAATCCGAAGCAGTAATTTCATGTAGGCACTTGGCATTACAAATCCCTACCTTTAAAGGGAATGTCATTTGTCGGGATAACCAACAAGCTGCTTAGAAGACATACTTAGCCTCGTTAAAAAATGAGGAGGAAGCCGAGGAGGAGATAGAAGAAGATAGTCATTCGGATGCAATCGAGCCAGTAGATGAGATAGAAACTTTCGCAATTGTAGAAAAAGCTGATCAATATTTGCAAGGATCTGAAGGTGTCAATTAAAAAAGCTATGCAAGAAGTGCTTACTGCTGAACAAAGAAATTTTTCATGGACAGCTGATGACTTGGAAGGTGTTCCAGCAGAAATCATTAACAAGTAATTGAGAAAGAAGTGGTGGAGCTACTGAAAGCTGGGCATATTAGGCCAGTTCATTACATATACTTCCTATCTAATGTGGTCTTTGTTAAAAAACCGAATGGAATATACCTGATCTGTGTAGATTTCACGGATCTTAACAAGGCATGCCCGAAGGACTGTTATCCATTGCCATGTATTGATAAATTGGTAGATGCTACAGTCGGACACCAAATATACTCGGTGTTGGATGCTAAGGCCGGGTACCATCAGATATTGATGAATCCTGAAGATAAAGACAAAGCTTCCTTTGTTACACATGAAGGAACTTACTGCTACACGAAGATGCTATTCGGCCTAAAAAATGTCGGAGCCACATTCCAAAGGCTGGTGAACAGTACGTTCAAAGGGCAAATTGGCAAGATAATGGAAGTCTACGATGATGATATGGTAATCAAAAGCAAATCGGAAGAGGACTATTCACAGCACATCAAGGAGGTGTTCCGAATTCTACAAGATTATAAGCTCAAGCTTAATCCTAAGAAATGCATCTTTGGCTATTAAGAAGAAGCCGGGATTCAGCGGGAATGAGGAGTGTCAGAAGGCCTTTGAAGAGCAGAAGAATTTTCTGAGCTTTACTCTATTATTGAGCAAGCCAGAAGAATAAGAGATCCTGTTCTTATACTTAGTAGCAACGGAAGAAACCGTTGGGGCTGTTCTCATCAGAGAGGAAAGGGCTTAGTATTACCCCATCTACTATATCAGTAAAGTTCTCAAAGATGCCGAGGTCAGGTATCCCCGAATCGAAAAGCTTGCTTTTACACTGACCTTTACTGCTACTCGGCTTCGGTCATACTTTCAGGCTTATACCATTGTAGTTCGACCCAACTTGCCTTTAAAAAAGGTCCTACAATGACCGGATACTGTAGAGAGATTAGCCAAATGGGTGATAAAACTGGGAGAGTTTGACATCCGGTATGAGCCTCAAACTTCCATTAAAGCTCAAGTCCTGGAAAATTGTATGGTGGAATTCTTAGGGTTGGAACCTGAACCGACAGTTTGAACCGAACGATGGGAGGTATATGTTGATGGTGCATCACCAGCCGAAGGAGCAGGCATTGCAGTGGTGATAGAAGGTCCAGGTAAACTTAATTTTCAATATTCTGTGAAACTTGATTTCCCGATAACTAATAATGCTGCAGAGTATGAAGCTCTAATTAAAGGCTTGGAGTTAATCAAGGAAATCAGTCCCAATCAAGTGACAACTCGAAGTCATTCACGGCTGGTGACTGGACAGATCAATAAAAGTTTTCAAGTAAAAGATGAATCCATGTCCAAATATCTGGTTAAGGCAAAGAAACTATTGGGAGAATTGGAGTCCATAGGGATCCTGTGGCAAATTGAAAATATACTTAGAGAGCAAAATGAGGAGGCAGATCACATAGCTAAATCGGCCGCACATCCGGCTGAATGGCAGTTATTAATTTGTCCCTTTGAAAGGCAAGGAAAACCTTGCAATGAAGAAGAAGAATCCCTAGTAGTTGAGATAAATGACAAAGACTAGAGAACTCCTATCACAATGTATCTAAAAAATAGAGAACTACCGGATGATGCCAAAGAAGCCGGAGGAATTGTGCGAAGGGCAGCAAGATATTCCATAGTGGGGAAAGAACTAATGATAAAATCCTTTACTCATCCTTGACTTAAATGCATTACCGAAGATGAAGCTCTATATATTTTGCGAGAAATGCATGAAGGCATATATGGAGCCCATCAAGGAGCCTCCACCCTAGTAAGACGAGCTAGACTCGTCGGATACTTTCAGGCAAGCATGGATAGTGATACGGTCGAATATGTAAAAAAAATATCCATCATGTCAGATCAATTCTACCAAAAGCCATCTCCCCTCGGCTCAGCAAAAGCCCATATACATAGTATGGCCCTTTAGTATATGGGGAATTGATATAGTGGGACCCTACTAGAGGTGATCAGCCTGAGAAAATGGATTATTGTAGCAGTGGACCACTTCACCAAGTAGGTTGAAGCTGAGGCCTTGAGCATAATTATATCGGAGAGGATTATTTCCTTTGTAGAAGATCAAGTAGTGACTTGGTTCGAGATTCCTTGCAAAATTATCACCGATAATGGTACGCAATTTACTTCTGAAAAATTTCAATAGTTTATAGAAATTTGTAAATATAGCACAAATGCTCTTCGGTGGCTTATCCTCAGAGCAATGGGCAAACCAAGGTAACAAATCGGATCATAGAAGATGGACTTTGGAAAAGGCTATCTAAGTATGAAGGTTCGTGGCTGGATCATCTTAATTATGCCCTTTGGACATACCGAACCACATCTCAAACGGCCACTGGTGAGACTCCATTTGCCTTAACCTATAGCATGGAAGCAGTTATTCCAGCAGAAATAGGGGCCTCGATTGAAAGGGTAGTCCATTATTCTGTAGAAGAAAACGAGCTGAATATCCGTAATAAACTGGATTCTCTAGAAGAAAGGCGAGAAAAAGTCTACATTTTAATGGCTATATATAAAAGCCAGATTGCCTATTATCATGATAGAAAGGTCAAAGCAGTTCAACTTAAAAGAGGAGATCTATTCTTGAAAGACTCCGAAGCATCCCAAAGCAGAGAGGGCAAAGGCAAGATGGGAGCAAATTAGAAGGGCCCTACATATGCAACCTTAGAAGGTATTATCCAGCTGAATGATGAGGGACAAAATTGCTGTACTCTTTTTCCTTAATTAATGGTTTTTCCTACTGAGATTTTCTTAACTAGGTTTTTAATGAGGTAGCAATCCCAAAATCATACCTTGTAAAATGCCCCCAATAGAGGGAAGAAAAGGGTTAATAAAAACCTACTTTATTATCTGTGTTATCTTCCTAGATAAAAAAACACTTTGATGTTGGGTCAGTACATAACTATGAAGCCATGTCTAAAAAATACTTTGATGTTGGGTTAGGACATGACTATGAAGCCGAGTCTAACAAAGACTTTGATACTGGGTCAGTACATAACTATGAAGCCAAGTCTAAAGAAATACTTTGATGCTGAGTTCGTACATGACTATGAAGCGAGTCTAACAAAGACTTTGATGCTGGGTTAGTACATAACTATGAAGCCAAGTCTAAAAGCTATGGACAATGGGTCAGTACTTGACTATGAAGCCAAGTCTACAAAAGGCTATGGATGCTAGGTCAGTACTTGACTATGAAGCCGAGCCGTAATGAGGGCCAAGATACCGAGTCTCTAAAAGAGGCCAAAAAGTGGAGTCCTAAAACTTTATTACGCACCTAGATTCCGAATCAAATTCGTAAATCCTAAAGAATAAGCCGAATCTAGAGGGAAAGGCAGAAAAGTCGAGTCTCAAAATTCATGTCTAAATAGCAAACAAAAGCTGTAAAAAAGATAAGTATTGACAAAAAATCGAAGCCGAATGGATGCTTTGATATATCGAATCTTCGTATTAATGCTTAAATAGTAATAAAGCTACTGAGAGGCAACAAAGTAAGAGACATCAGAAGAAACTGCGAATGTCATATATATCAAAATGGAGTACATCCGTCCAAAAGTACAATTAAAAAGTAAAATATATAAGCTGAGTACAAATCAATTTTCTTTCACCTCAGAAGCAGGAACCAGATTTTAAGCCTCTACGGTTTCCACTATATAGGCATCTAATTCTTCTTCAGTGGGAAAATCTACCTCAATTGGTTCCAAATAGAGAATCTTGGTAATATATGCCTTATGAATATTATCCCCATAAAGTTCCAGAATGGATGCATACTTGCCACTGCATTCTTTAGCCACTCGCTTTTCAACTTTGATGACAGCCCGAGCTTTATCTGCCTCAAAGGCCTGTCTCATAGACTCTAACTCAGTTTCTTTTTCAGCCTTCAGTTGGCTCAATTCTTTATTTTGAAGGGACAAAGTCTCAGTCAAGGCCTTGATCTGGTCCTTAAATTCATCTTGAGAAGCTTTCAAACGAGTTTGATCCAAAGATATATACCAGAAGTGTTCAGAAAGATCCGCTAACATCGATAGACTCTGAAAGTATAAACAAGTCAGATAACAACTAAATAATGAAAGAGGTAAATTTTTCCTTACCTGAGAATTGTATTTAAAGATCCGACAAATCTCATCATCAGGAAAATATTCTTCCAGATCCCTTTTGTCTCTTGGCAACAGCATATTAGCCTAAAGATCATCTTGAACCTCTGGATGGGATATGCTGACATCCGGGCCATACTAGCTCTGCCAGCAGTCCACCAAGGAAGGAGAAAAGAGAGGTGCTACCTCCTGATTCATATAAAAAGATAAGATTAGCATTTAAATAGAAAAATGTAAAGATGTGAATAAAAACACATACCTGAGGAACATGCGGTCTCTTGTGAGATGTCTTAGCTAACTCTCTGGAAGGATCAATCTCAACAGGGGTAGTAGAGCTGGATGCAGTTGGCACTGGGTCTGATATAAGAGGAATATTAACCCGAGTATCAGCTCTTATAAGATTCTTCTTCTTCCTCAAAGCTACATCGCATTTAAGCAGAGCGTAAGGATTCATGTTTCCAACAGATAGCGCTGAAAGAAAAAGAAAATAAAAGTTAATACTTGTACCAACATTGAACCTTGAAGTTTTGTACATAACTTGCCGGGTGTTTTGATCCTTCCATATTAAAGGGATGTTATGAATCCAATAGTGGATGACTTCGACAATGGCCCATCTACGATGAGGAACTAAAAGTACCTTCTTCAACCAGACATTTGTATCAGAGGCTACTAATCTAGACCATCGATTTTGGTTTAGATGAGGTTTCCAATCTAGTGGAAAAGGTATGGCTTTGGGTATCGCCCTGATATAGAAATAAAACTCTTTAAAATTATGGACAGAGGATGTTTATTTTCGAAAGTGATACCATAACCTTTCATGCTTGCCAAAGTAAACGAAGTCTTTATTTTGTCGCCGCTGAGGGGTTAGCAGAAGTCGACCCATGGCACCATCAAGGGTAATGTCTAAATTTTGGAATAGCCAATACTTGGCGATAAGATATGCCTATGCATTCGGGTGCAGTTGGGCAGGACAAAGGTCAAAGGCAGTTAAAAGGTAGGCTACCCCTGAAGAAAGAGGATAGTGGAAACCACTATCGATTTGGCAAAGGTAAATTGTGAAGTAAACCTCCGGGGGACGGTTGGCCCTATCTGAATGATTTGGTAGTAAAATTTCTACTGATTTCAGCCAAGCATAACAGCTGTGATATTGTTCTATGTGATCCGGATGAATTTCAAAGGCAACATCTTTAACTATAATTGTTTCTCGGGCTGAGCAACAACTCGGTCCGATCTCATAACCCAAAAGAACGATCCTAGGGACGTTTACAGGGGAGTTTGAGAGGTCAGACATGATGGTTATAGGCAAATGACGATTACCAAGCCTATTGTTGTCAAAGAAAGTAGAAAATTCAATAAAGGAAGAACTTGGTTTGAATTCATCTATAGCTCTATATAGATCGTCAGAAGTTAAAGATCGGCGCAGAGAATGCATAACCTAAGTTCATTCATTAGAAGCAATGCAATGTTCAAAGAACCCTTCTATTGTAAAAGCAAAACCCTAGAAGCGTGGAATAAATGGAAATAGGAAGAACGAGAGTTTTGTACCTTGTCTGGAACTGGTTGAAGCAGTGGATTCAAGAAAGCTCCAAGAAAATGCATGAGAGAGAGAAAGGTACATACAATAAAAGTAAAATGTGAAAAGGAAAAAGTTTTTTATTTACAGACAAAAACGAGGATGTGAAACGATGGCTAGGGTTCTATCATAATGAAGAGGACAAGTGGCAGATGTAGGTTGTTAGTAATAGTGCCCTAGGTATATTCTGTGGATGTAATATTTTATAATAATTGATTGTTTTTACTATATAGTTTTGCATGTTTATTATATATAGTATGATGTCCTTGAATAATAAATAGTTATTATTCTAAACATCCATAATCAGTTATTGTCATGGGAATGACAATGAATTAAGATTAATACGAAGTTTCATAGATATTCATTGGATGAATATGTATACGAGATACATATCAAGTTCATATGTATTTGTTCAGAACAAATATTGGATTGACCCACTTAGAGATTACTTCATGGATCCAAGTCATAAGTATATCTCTAAATATTCGTGTCATGGAATCTTTTGACCTGAGATCATTATGGTTCTCAGCATGACAAATATTATGTTTTGATACAATCAAACGTTATCTTTAACCGAATAATTATAAAGATTGTTATTGGACATGATAGGAATCATGTAGTGAGATGTGAGTGATCAAGATGGAATTTTTCCCTCTTCATCAAGAGAGATATCACTGGGCCCCTTGATAATTAGGACTGAAAAATGCATGGTCGTGCTCAAATAAATTGATAAAGATCAATGTTATTTATTCTGTCAGTCTAATTATGAGTCGAGTTATCAAATGATTGAATGGTATACGATTAACTCGGTCCATGTCTTCTATTCAATCACAATATCATGTGACAAAAAGATTATGACATGTAATATAAGGTTGCTAGGTTCATTGGCTTTTCAATTAAATTGGGTAGTCATAATGTCTTATTTGAGACCATTATGATTTGTGGACCAAAATTAGATTTGGACCTGCTGCCAACATTAATTGAACCTATGGGGTAGCACAATAGAATGAATAATTAAATTGTAATTGTCATTTCTGTCTTAATTAATTAATTAAGTTGATTTAATTAATTAAATCATTAATTTGATTTAAAATTAATTTCAAAATTATATTCCTTATTGATAAGGATTAGATTTAATAAGT
>CAOJCR016563537.1:0-10701 GCA_948330485.1 Euphorbia neoarborescens
AAATGAACCTTCCTAGGGCATTGATGCACCCATTAAGTCTCTCTAGTTCCTTCAAGTTCTTGGAGGGGGAGTCATATTTGTGATGACTTGGATTTTAGCCGGACTGGCCTCAATCCCCCTCTATAAAACCATGAATCATAAGAACCTCCCACCTTGGACTCCAAAAATACACTTCTCAGGGTTAAGTATGAGTTTGTAATCCTGTAAGATTTTGAACACTTCCAAGATATGGCTCGCATGTGTTTCTTCCGTCTGGCTTTTTACAACCATGTCATCCATATATACTTCTATTGTTTTTCCTATTTGCCTCTTGAACATTCTGTTCACCAGCCTCTGATAGGTTTCTCCTGTATTTTTGAGTCCGAATGGCATCTTTGTGTAGCAATAAGTACCCTAAGGCATTGCTTGTTTGGAGGGTTTGGAAGGTTTTTTAAAGTAAGGGTTAAAGGGTATTTTTGTCCATTTAATATTTCAATCCCTCTGAATCTCTTCAATATAATGGGGTTAGGAGGGTTTAGGAGGGTTGAAATATGAAATTGGACAAAAATACCCTTCAATCCTTACTTTAAAAAACCTTTCAAAACTCCAAACAAGCAATACATAATGGGTAATAAAGGAGGTTTTTTCTTCATCATCTAGATCCATAGAAATTTGGTGATACCCGGCTTTTGCATCTAACACAGAGTATATCTTGTGTCCGTCTGTGGCATCTACAAGCTGATCAATGTTCGAAAGACGGTAGCAATCCTTCAGATAAGTCTTATTCAGATTTGTAAAACCAACACACATTCTATATGATCTGTTAGGATTTTTAACTAATACCACATTAGCTAACTAATCAGTGTAGTGGACTAGCCGGATATGTCCAGCTTTCAACAACTCAGCTACTTCTTTCTCAATAGCCTTCTGTCTATCTAGGGCATGCCTTCTTTTCTTCTGTACCATTGACTTGGCTTCTGGATCTATATTTAAGCTGTGTTTGATTATTTCTACGGGTACTCCTTCTAAGTCATCAATAGTCCATGCAAATGTCTTTTGCTCGGCAGCCAGTACATTCAGAATCATTCTCTTTATCTGCTCATTTAGATCATTGTCGATATTAATCATCTTTCCTTCCACAATAGGTAATGTTTCTATCTCATCTACTGGCTCAGTCCCTTCGTGTAGCTCCTCTTCCTCTTCTATTTCTTCCTCATTTCTTAGCAAAGCCAAGTATATTTTTTGTGCTGCCTGTTGGTTCCCTCTACAGACCACAATTCCCTTTGAAGTGGGGATTTGTACCACCAAGTGTCTACAGGATATAACTGCTTTTGATGTCACCAAGAATGGTCTCTCTAGAATAATGTTGTATGCCAACTTCGTGTCAACAATCAGAAACAACTCTTCTAATTTGTATGTGCACTCGTCATCTCCTGCCTCCATCCATAGCAATACTTGTCCTATTAATGGGATAGGGACTCCTCCCAGTCCAACCACCGGGGTGTAGGCGGGTTGAATCTTTCCTTCTAAGATTTTTAACTTGCTGATTACGTGCTTGTTAATAAGACTGCACTTTTGGTATCTACCATTACTCTTTTCAACAAATACTCTTCTAGCTCAACCTCGATTACCAATGCATCCGTATGTCTTGGATTCAGGTTAGCTATTTTTGAAAAAGATTCATTAAGGTCAGCATTACCTTTCTTTTGTACTGGAGTTATCTTGGCCCTTTTGGATCGGTGTTCCATACTCGGTCCTTCTGCTATGACCATGATGACCCCTCTCAGTTGCTTCTTCCCAGAGAGTTCATTTTTAGCTTTGGCTGGTTTCTCATTTTCTTGATCCGCATCAAAGTCTTCTTTGTCATCCTCCTTGTTGTCTACAAACTTGGTTAATTTGCCTCTTTTAATAAGCTTTTCGATTTCTTCTGCTAGTGACCTACAATCATCTGTACGGTGACCTCTAGCTCTGTGGAATTGGCAATAAAGTCCCTTATCTGGGCCCAAAGTTACTCCTTTCGGGATCTCCGGGTATGTGATATCTTTGTTGAGTCCTTTCTCCATTATTGCCACTAGCACCTCACTTAAGGACGCATTCAGGGGTGTGAACTGAATTTGGTCCCTTTCATTTTAGCAAAGTCTCTTCTCCTGGCTTCTCTTTCCCTATCACGCCCGTATCTATCTCTTCTCGAGTTCTCAAATTCTCTACTTCTCATGATTCGGTCCGAACGGACAACCTGTAGCTCATCAACTTCAACATAATCTTTATAAATAGTCATTAATTGTACCTAGTTGTGGGTTTTCTATGATGCTAGGCACTGTCTTAGCCTCTCATTGGTGGTGTTTCTCATTATAACTTCACATGCGATATTAGTTTCCACATTTTTAATGCTCACACAAGCATTATTTATCTGGTCGATAAAGCTTCTAAGCGTTTCTTTGGGTCTCTGTATAACTTTCTTGAGGACACGAGTTGCTGTATTTATAGGGATGGATCCCATAAATTTTACCATGAACTGCTTCTTTAACTCTTCCCAACTATCAATGGAACTCGGCGGTAAAGAGTCATACCAATAATGCGCTGGACCATCAAGAGTTGATGAAAACATCTTACATAGTAGAATCTCATCGGCATTTGCCACATTCATCAGACTGGCATATTTCCTCAAATGAATAACCGGATCAGATTTCTCGTTGTAAATGGGCAACTGTGGTGGCAAAAACTTGCCATTATGAACAGTATCCGGAATTCTCTTGGACAAATGGGGGATCTCTGATATCTGGCAAAGGCAATTGAAAACACACCGCCAACTCGCTCAGGCTGGACTTTAACCACTCGAACATAAACTTTCCTCCTTTCCCAGTGAGAAAGTTAGCTTTCAACCAATCCAACAGAAGTTTTTCCACTTCCATCAATAGCAGGATTTAATTTCCCGAGGGTATGGTGATTTATCCCTGCTCCTGCCAAGATGCCTCCAATTGCGGCTATGGTGGGAGAACTGGCAACGAACTGGGCATTCCATATGGTGGTAGAGTTCCTTGTAGCTGAGCAGGCCCCCAGGTATGTTGAACGGGTGACATAAAAGTTCCACTAGATGAATATGGGTTTGAGTGTGGGCCTCCCATAGTATTCCCTTCACCAATACTAGGAGTTATTCTTGTCTGCGTCTCTGGCATGTTAGGAGCAGGGGTGTGAAACAAGAGCCTGTTTATTGGAATCCTGCTAGAAATAGAGGCAATTGGGTCAATGAAAGCGTTTCTAGCCTCTATTTTTAGAGTAATTATTGTTGCTGAAACTATGGTGGGGGTAGCTAGACAGTGCCCACTGAAACATGGCTACATGATGAGGTGCCATGGAGTACTGCTGCATGATCTGCTCAAGAGATAGAGGATTGTTGTCTTCCTCCCTCGCATCTGGTGCGTTTAGATAGGGTTGCTCTGAACCATTCTAAACACCATCTGAATCTGAAGTTTGTCCTGGAACTATTGCCATGAGTTTGGATCAGTTCCACGCTCACCGCACTAATAATGTTCTCTGTGAAAATTTCTTCCTATCAAGCTTCGTACTAACTCTTCAGAAAACCCGAGAAGAATAGAAAACAAGTGACACCGGTAGTTCCAGTAAAGAACCCTCTGATGTTTAAGTCAGTAATGGTGTTTGAATAAACAATTTGGCACAGTAACAGTAAGAATAGTAAAAACTCTCCATTAATGAAGACTTCATACCCTTATATAGGTTCTTAGTCTCACAGTTTGATTAGGAATGTAACTGAAGAGTCACAATCATAATAGAATGTACTTCCTTTTCAGTATTGGTTCCTGATTAGAAGATAATTGACTGGTAAACAAGCTTATTACTGAATTAGTTTTGTCTGGTATTAGTGTATAAGCCAATCTAACTCCCGATGCCTCATTGATTCGATATTCCTACCTAGGACATCCGGTCAATCCAATAAGTGTAATATGGTCATTCGATTGACTCAGAGTTTCATAATATCACTCGAGGGCGAACAAACCTTTATCCGATGTTCACTTTTAGATGGTATCCGGTCTCACCTACAACTTCAATGATTCGGGTAAAAATGCTACTGATTGTCATCAGAACACCCACAACCACATTCCATAAAATCATTTACACCTGGCATTGAAATCAATTCTGGAAGTAACCCATACCTCCATTGCCATTGAACATCCAATGAATCAATGAAAAATATCCGACCTAGTCAATTTACACCTTGGGCATATGTCTACCACATCTACTCCTCTTTGTCGGAGCATTTCCAATGTCAGTATAGAACCTGTGTGCAGGCGCCATATGAAATTATGGATCTTATACGGAACTTATAGCTCCTAAATATAATTCCAATTTAAACTTCGAACATATTCTAGAGGAGGGGGGTGTTGTTGCATCAAGATATAATATGTCAATTTCACCATGTAAAGCCCCTTCTTCTTATGTTTCCATGTTATTTGGTCCTCTACGTCCCTATTTATAAGCGGGATCGCTCTGATACACTCACTATCTTCTATAGAAAAGAGATAATTTAAAATCTCATCATCCCATTGCCTGTGACTACCACCCATAAATAAACTCGCTACTACCATCCCTTTTAGATCCTAATATGGAATTGCACTGTAGGTCGACCCGTATTCGTGTTCAACCAATGATACAACCAAACCTTCATTGATAGCCCATTGCCAATACGGAACACTGATCCATTACATAATAAGTTATATTGCCTTCCCTACCCCTGACAAGCTAAAGGTTTATAAGGAAGAGCAAGTTAGGATAGATCCTACCTCTATTGGCCCGCATAGCCCGGAGATGGCCTTTTAATATTTTTGCTTTGTAATTTTTATTTGTAAGGATGATTTACTTAATAGAAAACCATTTTTGGTTTATATCTTATCCTGCCTGGCTTTTATGGCTATGACCTGTGGATGTCTAACTAATAACCCTTTTGAGTTTTATCATGAATTGAATGTCAATTGTTTAACATCGAATCCATCTTAAGATGGTTTAAGCCTATTTTCTTTACTTTAGCTTTAACCTGGCTTAAGTCAACTTTTTGACATTCGACTCTATTTGAGTCATCTTATTCCAAACTGTGACTAAGGTTATCAGTGCGGCTTAAGTCAAGCATTTGTTATCCGACTCAATTTGAGTCATCTTATCCCAAACTGTAACTAAGGTTAACAGTAGGGCTTAAGTCAACTATTTGACCTCTGACTATGCTCGAGTCATCTTATTGCCAACTGTAACTAAGGTTATCAGTACATCATATGTCAAATATTTCACATTTTGTAACATCCCGACCCGGGAGTTACAAGTTTTTATTATACGGATGATAATTTGGGTGTTTAAAACTGAGATTTGAGGATTTTAGAATGATTTTAATGAGTTTTGGTTTGAAAGTTATAAAACTTTTATTGAGGTTTGAATGTTCAAAATGAGGTTTGGCTATGTATTTGAGATTTGGAGTTAATATTATGGTTAATTAAGGTATTTTAAACTTGCGAGATATTATCTTGGGTTTTGATTGAGGTTAGAATCGATTTTGGGATGATTTGAAAGTGAATTTGGGTTGACAGCATAGGAACACAGCGTGCTGGATGGATCAGCACGGCATGATGTGTTGAAAAACTTGAATTTCTGGAAAAACCTCAACACGGTGTGTTAAACCTCAACACGGCGTATTGTCTTTCCTGGCACGGCGTGCCGTGTCCTCATGCCGACGTGCCAGCGACCTGTAGATCGAAAATTGATTTTTCTTAAGTGGCACGGCGTGCTGACCTGTTTTTCAGCAATTCTTCTAGATTTTTCTTGAGTTTTATTATATAAAGGTTTTTATTTTTGGATTGAAGACAGCCCTATGACATCTTTCTCCTCCTTTCTTCTCTCTTCCTCTTTGATTTTTCTTCTCCTTCTTTCTTGGTTTCTCTTGTAATTTTCATAAATTTTATTTTATCAATCCATAAAACTTTATGTTTTGAATTGTGTGAGCTTGGAGATGATGGTGGAGGTTCGGTTAAGGATTGTCGGGCTCCTTGGATTTGGATTCTTCAATTTGAATTTGTAAGTGAATATCTAAGTTTTTATTGAGTTAATTGTGTTAAGTTAATTTTGATTGTGTTTGATAGTAGAAATTGTTATTATTTTAATTATGAATCATTGATTTTGATGTTTGAATGTTGTTATATGATTTTAAATGATGATTTTTAAATGTAATTTTGATTATTAAAAATTTGTTATGAGTTTGAAATTGAGTTTTGATATTGAATTTTTAATGGTGAGATTTAGATTGGAGTATTGATGGAATTTGAGTTATTATGTTGAATTTGATTCTTGACGTTGTTTTGGAAGATTGAATTGAAGTTTTTATGAATTTGGTTTTTAGTTTTAAACTAGTTGAATTATAATTCAATTTGTGCTTAATTTTGGATTTGGATTGTTGAATTTAATTTTGAATTTTGAGTATGGAGTATTAGTGTTTTGGAAACTAATGATGTATAGTATTTAAGTTTGATATTGAGTTAAATTGAAGGATTGACATTAAGAATTGGATTTTTGATAATTGAATAATTAAGAAATTGTATGATATTAATTTTGATATATGATTTTTGTATTGAGACATTGGATTGTTCTTAATAAACATCCATCTAGACGGGTCCGGAGTGTTATTTGATTATTTTTAGAGACCATTTCTAATTAGAGAAAGGGCCTGAGTGCACTCAGCCGAACTCCTATCGTTGCATGGCAGGGTAGAGTTATGTAAGTCCATGCGTTGATAGGCGGCATTAGAGATCTCGCTTGTCTCGGTTCTGGGTAGCAATGTGAGTGCGTAAGACCCTGCGAGACTGATTTATATATTGGTTTTATTTGATTGTTTGGGAACTAGTCTAGGATGGATGATATCAATGTGATATTATACAAGTTTTTGGATTCATAAAGTTTTTAAGGTTGATTTGAGATTGAGTTATATTTTTTTATGGATTTTGATATTATGAATTTGGATTTATATTGCTTATGTTTTTCTTTTAAAGAATTTTGGATAAATGTGTTTTATTAAGATCTAATTTGGGTATTTTGAATAAACTTCAAGGTTGGTTTTGAAATAAAGAAAGTTAGTTTATTTCTATCGTTGATATTCACTTACTGAGATCCTTTGAATCTCACTGTTTTTAATTTTAAACTGTTTTCAGGAAAGGAGCCGAGTTTAGTGCAAAGAGTCGGTACGGAGGTTTGGTCGGTGCCACTAAAGGTTGTCGATAGTCAGTTTCATTGTTTTTAATAGAATTTGTATTAAAACTTTTGATTTGTGTTGTGTTTTTGAGTAAACATTTGATTTAAGTATGTATTGTTTTTAAAAGAATTATTGTTGGATTGTGAGTCCAACTTAAGTATTTTATTGTTTTAAAGTTGTTTTCTAAACTCTTGTGAGATTCTACTTCAACACAGTGAGTTGTTGAAGAGAATTCTCACGCGCAACTACCCTGTACGGTTTAGGGTCGGGGTGTTACACATTTGGTTCTAAGTAATTTTATCTTGAATTGTTTATCAATCTAGATTGAGTCTGGCATGAGTCAACTTTTTTACTTTAAATTGCGATCTTGATTAAGCTTATTATTTTGAATTCACACTTATTCTGACTGTAGTAAACCCTTGACTTTAGAAATATTTAGATGTATTTCAAAAATAAAGTAGATTTTTCTTTACTACTCAATCCCACTATTGGGGTGGCTACAGTTCTGGCTTCATAGAGCTACCTCATTAAAACCTGACCAAGAAAAACCCTTTTTTTTATTGGGATAAAACCATTAGTTCAGGAAAAGAGTATAGCATTCCCCCTTTACAGTAAGAAATATGTTTTAAGATTCCTCGTTCCAAGTTCTCGGGACTTATTTCCCATTCATATGCTTTAGGCGATACATAGTTGGCCCAACGAATTTGGCAACGACATATGGTCCTTCTCAATTTGATCTCATCTTGCCCTTTCCTTCTTTGCTATAAGATGCCTCTGTGTCTTTAAGGACTAGGTGTCCTTCTTTGAGTTAAACCGGATGAACACATTGATTATGATATCTAGCGATCTGTCTTTAATAGGTAGCCATAAGTATATATGCCTTTTCATGCTTCTCTTCTAGGGTATCTAGCTTGCTTCTTCGGTTAATTTCATTTTCTTTGGTCGGATAGTGCCTCACTCTTTCATTCAGGGCACCAATTTCGGTAGGAATTATGCATATACTCCGTAAGTTAGGGTAAAAGGGGTTTCTTGTATTGTTGTTCTTGAAGTAGTTCGATAAGTCCATAATACATAGTTTAGATGATCCGGCCATACCCCTTTGTACTTATCCAGTAATTTTCGTAGCCTGTCCTCTATGGTTCTGTTAGACACTTCGGTTTATTTGTTGCTATGTAGGTGAGCTACTAATGCATATATGTGTTCTATTTTGAAGTTTGCATAGAAATTTTGGAAATTTTCACTAGTGCATTGGGTGTCATTATTTGAAATGATTTTCCTGGGAATATCGAATCGTATAATGATTTAGTTATTAAGGAAATCATTTTTTCTAGTGTGATAATGGTGAGAGCTTGAGCCTCAATCCATTTGGTAAATTGATCCACAGCTACCACAGTCCACTTCCGTTATCTGTTGGCTTCTGGCATAGATCCTACAAGGTTGATTCCCCAAGTATTGAATGGCCATATTGTTTAGATCGATTTTTGGGGTAGGGGTAGATGACTTTTGGGTGCATTGATTTGGCATTGGGAACATGACTTTGTGTACTCTGAGGCGTTCATCTTTATGATGTCCCAGAAGTATCCTGCTAGTTTTGCTCTTCTCATAATAGTGGAGGCTCCTTGATGTTCTTCACATATGCCTTTATGCATTTCTCTTAGGATGTACTCCCCTTCTTCTTTAGAGATGCATTTTAGCCATGGTTGTGTAAAGGATTTCCTGAATAACTCCTGCCCCCTTATAGGGTATCTGGCCGACCTCTGTACTCTTTGTTCTGCTTCATTCTTATCCTTCGGGAGGGTGCCTCTTTCCAAATAAGCTTGAATAGGAGTTCGTCAATCTGACCTATTCACCTCCACCTCTACCTGTAAGGTCACTTCCTCACTATTGCTGGGTCGATCCTACTTTTTAAGAGGACATGTCGACCATTTCTAATCTTGAGGGTGAGCTGTGGCTTTAGCCAATCTATATGCTTCTGTATTGCTTTCTCGAGGGATGTTTTCCATCCTCAATTGACTCCCTTTGCTTCCAGTTCTGCGATGAGGGATTGGGCTCGTGAGAGGTATTTCTCCATTGAGTGATCCTTAGTTTGGAATGCTTAGGTGATCTGGCTTGTACCGAGCTTCGAATTATTCTAGATCACTACTTGGTCCGGGAAAATTTCTTTATTTAACTCCAATCCTCTAATGATCACTTCGTACTCTGCAACATTGTTAGTTTTAAGAAAATCTAATTAACTGCGTATTGAAATCTAAGTTTACCTAGCCTTCTATTATCCACACTGAGGCCAGTTCCCTCAACTGATGATGCTTCATCCACATAGACTTCCCACTGTTCTGACTAGAGTACCTAGCTGGGTTCTAGCCCTGTAAATTCTACTATAAAATCTGCTAATATCTGAGCCTTTATTGCTGTTCTTGGCTCACATTTGATGTTAAATTCTCCTAGACGGATCACCTATTTGGCTAATTGCCCAGATATATCGAGTCTCTGCAATACCTTTTTAAGGGTAGGTTGGTTCGTATCACCATGGGATGCACCTGAAAGTAGGGATGGAGACATGTTGATGTGAATACTAGGGCCTGGGCTAGCTTTTCTATTCGGATGTATCTGGTTTCTGCATCCTTCAACACCTTGCTCACATAGAAAATGGGAAATTGCTGTAAATCTTCCTCTCTGATTAGAACTGCTCCTACGACCTCATCTGTGGCTACTATATATATGAATAGTGATTCTCCTCCCTTAGGCTGACTTAACAGTGGTGTGGAGCCAAGAAATTCTTTGAGACTTTCAAAGGCTTTCTGGCTTTCTTCGTCTAAACGAACCTATGCTTTCTCTAGACTGCCCTATATAAGGGAAGGCACCTTTTGGCCAAGAAGGATATGAATATTCCTAGGGCTTTGATTTGGCCATTCAGTTTTTGAACTTCTTTGAGATTCCTCGACGGGCTCATGTTGATGATTGTCTGTATCTTTACCATGTTTGCTTCAATGCCTCTATGGGAGACCATGAAACCTAAAAACTTACCACCTTTGACTCCGAAGATACACTTCTCCGGGTTAGTTTAAGCCTATAGAGCTACAAAATCTGTAATATTTAGCAGCTGTGTGTCGGATGTTCAATCGTGCGTTTGCTTTTTATCACCATATCATTCACACATACTTCTATTATTTCACTGATCTTTTCTTTAAACATTTCATTTACTAGTCCCTAATAGGTTGCACCTGTATTTTTAATCTAAACGACATTTTTGCGTAACAGTATGTACCTTTATAGGTAATGAAGGAATTATTTTCTTTGTTACGTGGATACATTGCTATTTGTTGGTATCCAACTTTTGCGTCTAAGATCAAGTATATAGCATATCCCGATGTGGAAACTACCAACTAGTCAATGTTAGGTAACGGACATCAGTCCTTTAGTGCAGGCTTTGTTTAGGTTACTGAAATCCACACACATCCTATAACTGCCATTTGGTTTCT
>CAOJCR016563770.1:0-10185 GCA_948330485.1 Euphorbia neoarborescens
TGATAAGGAAATGCCTTGTGTAATGCTAGATGTTGGATAATCCCTTAATGTATGCCCTTTGGAACTTCTACCCTTCTTGGGGTTGACTAAGGGAGCTCTACGTAGAAATCAGCCATCAGTCAATCGTATGATGATAGTAACAGGGATGTGATCAGCATATTCAAAATGAAAGTTGAGATAGGATATATAAAGACTATGGTGGAGTTTATAGGGACCGATATACCCATTACAATCTCATTACTTTGGGGATAACTATGGATTCATGCCTTGAAAGGTGTTCCTTCTACAGTTCATTAAAAGGTAAAAATGTTGATGAGTGGGAAGATAGTGACTTTATCGGTGGAAGAGGGGTCTATGGCAGCCACTGTACGAGAAAGAGATATACCAGCTCATGAGTTCCAATTTCAAGTAGCTATGACAAATTCCAGCGTAAAGGAGAAAGCAAGTTTGACACTGGAATGCCTAAATAGATTTATGATTACAGAGCAAAAAATAATTCCAACTCAATAAAATGGCTTGGGAAACATTTTCAAGGTGTCCCACCCTTTCATATTAATACAGGATAAATGTATATAGTTGGGATAGTGAGAATGGGCGAGCCTTATTTGAAAGGAGTTGTTCAAAAAAATGCACTTTATCATTTCTTTTCAAAAATGCACCTTTCCAAAAAAATATTTGTTGAAAGTAGATTTTAAGTTTAAAAGATGCATATATCTCTTAAATGATATTTTTAAGTCACCAATTGTAATAGCTCATGCTGAAAAATTTTCACGGCCGTTTGGAGCATTGCTATAAATCGGATGTGCAAGTCAAAACTACTACTCCAAAGATGGGAAAGTCACTGATCATCAATTGGATTAAATGCTGACTAACCAAATATAAAGGAATTTAAATATGCGAAAATGAACACCACTTTAAAACCGTTTAATAAATGTGAACGTGCATGCAGAAATTAGTAAATAAATATAGAAAATTAAAATAATTATATACACAAAAAATGCACCAAATCTTAACTAGGGGGTGTACATTTCAAAATAAAAGAAGGAACGGGGTACAAATATCAAAAATATATTTGTTCAATAAAGTAGTAAAGTCCTATCCATGCATCGAAGGAAAAAATGGAAATTCCATAAGCCTGTAGAAAGTAGTTAGTTAAACATATAGGACTCACTCAGATCGAGACTCACATTTTATAAGAATTTAGAAGCAAAATAGCTTGGGATCATACATAATAGGGGTCGATTGGTTCAACCTAATATATTAGACCGAGCTGGTTTTGGCTGATCGGTGGACCCGGGCAAGACCTTAAAATATATATTTTTTTCGAATTATGTGATTGCAATACTGATGTTAAAAACATTGGCTCAAATTTCAATTATTTTTAATATATGTAAAAAATTGTGCCAGATTTTGGGAAATATGCAATTTATAGAGAACACATATTTTTCCATCATGTGAATTTTAAATGGCCCTGACCGACTTTATGGCTCAGTTTTCTAAAATGCACATGCATTTTCTAGGTTAAAATATATAGAAATAAATTAAAATCTAAAAATGGATAAAAATCAGGCCGAAATTTTTTTGATGCGTCAGCCAACTTGTTGTTGCATGCTTGCACACAGATTGTGTGCACTAGCATCCAATTGGTAGCATGCTTGCTCATAGTTGGGCTACTTGCTGGTTGTTGGCCAGTGCTTGTTAAACACTGCAGCATGCAACGGACGATGGTCGACCTTTGGGGACCAAAAAAATTTTCTTCATACAGATTCGTCTGAAATTCAATTTTAAACACTTTTTGTAATTAGAGCAAGGAAAAATTTTGAGTTTTTTTTACCGATTTTTGCTGTTTAAAGTCCGACAGTAAAAATCTCAAAAGTCTGATTTCATCCGTTTTAGTCCATTCAAGGTTTCCAATCTATCCCAAATTTCATTCATTAGCATAGGTGTATGTCCTTTATAGATTAGTGTCAAAAATCTCACCAAATATAGATAATAAGCAAAAGTTTTTCAAAAGTCTAGTTTTGAGGTCTGATTTTTTGATTTAACAAAATACAGCACCAAAATAATACCAACAACCAGAAGCAAATACAGAAACGTAAAACAATAGTTTAAGGTTTTCAAAGATACATTTGGACTTTAAATCAGTGTTGATTTGGGTGAAAAAATCAAATATCTGCCTGAAAAACCAAAAAATTGCATAGTCCGATTAAAATTCCCAAAACACAACAAATGGAAAACGATGGAAAGATTTAAAAAGCTTATGTTCTTATGAGTGTTTTCATATAAATTTTTATGGAAAGAGGGGACTGGGAATAGGCTGGATGAAGAGGAATAAACACAGTGGCCGACGACTAAAAATTGGAGTTTCTCACATCTTACAAGGCTATATCTCTCTCTAAAATTTTCTGAAATGTCTTAAATGAGTTGCTGAAGGCTCTACTGGGTTGGGCAGAAAAAATGGCTTTTATATTGAAAATAAGCAAAATACCATTATTCCCTCCCACCATCGGCGGGAGAGGATGGTGGTATTAGGGGTAGGAAAAACCATTCTGCCCCACTACAGACATGTGTGTACACTATGCTGTCTCAACATTAGCTATTGAGTCAGCATTTAGTGACTGGCTTTCGATCCGATTGTTCAATTTTTTGAAAATGGGTTTTCATTTTGAAATGATCCCGAGAGAAAAATCCATAGCTTTTGCTATGGTAATGAGCTTATTTCTGCCAAAAACATTGTATCGGCCTCCGATTTGACGATTTATAAATTTTAGGTGCTAAAAGTGCAAATTTCAAAAAGTTTGTATAAAGCTCCATGACTCAAAACTTTACCCAATTGGTCCTCGTACTTCTGAAATCTCAATAATACGCTTAATTTTGAAAACCCATATGTTCAAAGACCTCAACTGATAGTCAATCTGATGTATTCAATTTTGATTTGTTTTTTAGTTTTTCGAAGGATCTTTAAGATTTTCCACTTACAACATATAAGATATCATCCAAATAGGAATTATTCTCACTATAGAACCCTAAAAAATATTCCTTAACACACAGGTGCCCACAATTGCCCCTCGTGTAAGGAAATTCATTATGGATGGAATTTCCAAACATGAAGGTAAGAAAACTATGAGCTAATTCACATGCCCTTATTCCTCATTCCACACAGATAAACCAAGTCTGTAGTGATGTGTTTTATCCTTCGATCTTTTAGGGATAGCTGGCATGCCTCCTCCATTGGATAATTACGGGCTTTTAGCTCTACAGTCATGTGTGAAGCATATGATTACCTCAATCTTTTCAGCTCCATGCTGGGATATAAGCTAATTTTATCCTATTTATCTCTTAATTGATAATTTTGGAAACAAAAGTTATTGTCCTTTGATTAAGAGATTAAAAAATTTCTAGACTTATTATCGATTTCAGAAAATAGAACGGTTAAATAATCCTTAACTCTACGAGAGTTCTATTAGGGAAAGTGTTTGTTGTGACTTCTCCTTAAGGATCCTGTAAATGTTATATAGATATAAATGTGTATCTAATGGAGTGTATGCAGGTGTAGATGTTTGATGCATATACAAATGCAATTATCTGCACCGAGACTCTGAGGGGGCTGCAGATTGTTTGTCGCTAGTTGGTTGCTTTCGAACTGATAATTAGATTTGCCAGGTGCAGGGGCTTGAGGATTCTTCTTATGCTAAGATTGCCTTGAATGTTAGGAAATAATATCTATTAGATTAGAATATGCTTTAATTTTTTCCTGGGCTACTGAAAACCTTTCGATTTTTTTCCTAGTGAACTGCTCTAATTTTTGCTCGGATCGTTATTTTGGATTTTCATTCCAATGAGCTGTCATCCTAAGTTTTTTACTGATGTTCCATTTGTAATTTTTCTTCAATAATTTTTTTCTTTATGTTCAAAGAGTTTTGTTTTTAAGTTAATACTGGACCATGTTTGAACTGAGTGCACCAAATGATAGAGAAGTGACAGACTAGTGGATGAAATTATAATTTCAAAAGCTAGAGTTCAACTTAGAGGGCTCCAATTCCTTTGATTCTGCATATTTCTTTTATATGCGATTTCGAACTTTCATGTGAAACATTCATTCAACAGTATTAAATAAAAATAAAATTTCATTGATGAAATCAATAATGAGAACTTAATGTTGCAATAGAATGGCATACATTTCTCATCTAAATTTTGCCACTGAGCAAGCTTTTTGATTTTATACTCAGTGAAATCTCATTTTTACTTCCTTAATTTCTTCCTAAGCTATCTTTTTAGTTTTCAACTTACCAAGCTAATTTTTACAGATTTAGGGTGGCCATTTCTTTTATTACTGAACCCCGAGGTGTAATTAATCCATCAGGCCTTTATTTTCAATCCTTGACACTTGGTATTGCTTTAGATGATACTGATTGATGGGAGTGGTGAATTCGTTACCATCCAAGTCTATGATCTTAATAGATCTTTTTAAAAAGATCTTCGTAATGACATACGACCTTTCCTAATTTGGTTTGAATTTGCCTTTGACATCTGTGTTAATCGTTCATGACTCCTTTCATACCAGATCCCTAAATAGCAGTGGATATGGAAGCTTTTTTACTTTCTTTTTGTAGGCTCAGGCTATTTGTTGTAGATACATCTGTAAATTTTGAAGTGCTGACAGTCGTTTCTCATCCAACAGTGCTAACTTCTTAAATCTTCCACTAACCCATTCAGTTTCTACCAACTGTGCTTTCAAAGCTATTCTGAGTGACCAGGTCTCTGTTTCGATTGGGAGGAATGACTCTATTTTATGTACTAGTGAGTAGGGGGTTACCCTGTAGGCATTCTGACACTGGTTTGATAACCCATTAATGTAAGTGGTAACCTGTCAGCCCTGTCCTGTTAGGTGGTTACCATCTTACTCAGAACTTTCTTTACTGACTTATTAGCTATTTCAATGGGTCTATTATCATATGGCTTTTAAGGGGAAGACTTATGGTGTCCTATACCATGTTTCACTAGCAATTCTGTAGTCTTGGCTTTGAATTGTAACCCATTGTCGGAAATGATATGGTGAGGAATCCTGTAGTAGGAGAAAATCTATTTGGAAATTAATATAGCCATTTTTTTCACTGTGATGCTGGTGTATGACTCCACTTATACCCATTTTGAGAAATAATCAGCCACCACTACTATAAATTTATGTCCATTTAAAGCAATTGGCCATATCTCACTAATTTTATTGATCCCCTATTCGGAAAATAGCCAAGTGATTGGCAGTTCCAGTGGTGGTAGGTGGTCGAGATTCCCATGAATCTTACATTCATGACATTTCAAACTTCCTCCACACTGTCAGTTTACATGGTGAGCCAAAAAAATCCCATTCTCATGATCATTTTGGCTAGTGCTGGTCTATTCATGTATGGACTATAATCCCCTGAGTGGGTCTACTGTATGACTTGTTGTGATTTTGCTTTGTTCAGGCACTTAAGAAGCAGTTCATCCACTATATTTATGAATAACTGGTCCTAAAATAGTGAATATTATGCTGCCAGTTTTTTAATTATAGCTGTATTTGATTCTATCGATTATGCTGGAAGCTATCCATCCTACAAGAATGTCTGGATGTAAAAGTACCAGGGTTTTTCCTGAACTGTTGTACACTGAACATTATCTATTTGAAAGCAAAGTGTTGATGTGGTTTCTATCACTAATGGTCTCATCAGATTTCTAATCGGCTTCTCTTATATAAAACTCAGGGTAGCTAGGTCATCTGATTGTTATCCCTTAGAAATTGGTTGAATTTATAGGATTGGAAGGCTTCATTCCCACATTTCTTCAAGGTAAGGTTGCAAAGATTCCTCTCTGATTTCCCCTTTGCCTATAACTTGTTTGATGACTAACAGTGAATTAAATAGAATAAGCATAAGGGACACTTGGAGATTTTACAACGCGTCCATCCCAAACAAATAAGCTTCATATTTTCTCCATTATTCATTATAGGAAACTCCAAGCATTTTGCTAATGGAATGATATATCCTTACTGTGTGGCAATGATGACCCCTAAAATTGCTCCTTTCCTATTGATGACCCCGTCAAGGAGCATCACCAATTTTAGAACTGGTTATTCATCTATTATATCCAACTGTTCATCAAGAATTTCTAGGTTTTCTGTATATTCTAACTTCACTGGTTATTGTATGAGGAATTTGGCTACTGCTCTTCCCTTGATTACCTTGTATGTTATGTACTCAATAACAAACTCTAACAGACATAACATCTATCTTGACAATTTATTAGACAAACTGGGGACTGCATATAGCTACTTTATAGGATCGACCTTGGCGATAGCCTGAATATGACACGACTGCAAGAAGTGTCGAAACTTCTTTAATAGCCATACCATAGCACCATAAGTTTTCTTGACTAGTGTGTATCAGGGTTCATTGTCTAACAGCTTCTTGCTCAGGTAGTAAATCGGATGCTCCCTTTTGTTGTCATCTTCCTACACTAGCTTTACCCCTGCTGAGCTATCTTTGATAGCCAAGTACAAGATTAAAGTTTTCCTAAGAACAGGCGGTCGTAAGAGTGGAGGTGTTATTAGGTAGGCTGTTGTTCTATCGAAAGCTAACTGGCATTGATTATTTCACATAACCAACTGATTCTTCTTTAGTAGCTTCAAAATAAGCTCACAAACTATTGTAAGCATGGCAATGAACCAACTGATGTAGTGTACAAAATTGAGGAATGCCCTATTTTCCCTTTCTATTTTTGGCACTAGTATCTCTTTGATGGATTTTATTTTTTTTGGTCTATTTCTATGCCCCTACTGACTGATAATACGCTCCAATAGCTTCCTTGATGTCACCCAAAGCCCATTTTACTGGATTGAACCTTAGGTTGCATTTCTCTAACCCTATTACAAATTTGTCAAGCGCTGCCTATGAGGATGGGATTTTTCCCGAGTCTATGATAAAATAGTTAAGTGTCGACCTGATTTGCCAAGAGTATATTTATCTAGTTTGACCAGATGGGAAATCTAAGGAATACGAAAGCCAAAAAAAGTTCTTAGAAATCCGAATTAAATGATAAAAACAAATAAATCAATAAAGAGTCAAAAAGCTAATGCTCAGATATAGTTATATCCATACGGTTATACATAATAATCGTACGAATATGGTTTTAACCAGGAATGCAAAGGAAAATCCCTATGTAGTACATAAGAGGTTATTGTCATTCGGCTATATCTATAGCTACACGGACATAGATAGAATCCGAATTTAATTCTAATTGAAACACTGAAAGGGAAGAAATCTCCTAAACTAATCAGGAGTTTTTCATAAGTTATAAAAGATTAATGGGAAACCCTAAACAAGGAAGGATGCCATTTGGAATCTAGATGGAAGAAAAAAAGAAGAGAGAAAGAGAGTAAATAAAAGAAAAGAGAGAAAAATTGAACAAGGAAAGAAACTAAAAAATGTGAAAAGGATTACAAAAGGAGGGATTCTGAAAAACAACAAAAGAAACCATAATCTAAAGGGACTCAGATTCAGGTGTCGTGAGGGCTGGCTTGACTGAAAATCTCTATCTTGCAAAATTAGTGGATTACATTGAAACAGAGTTAATCCCGAGACTAGTTAAGTCCCTTTAATTGTATTATTTTGTGTTAATTTCATGATGGAGTGTTTGTTGTTGTTATTTTGGTTTGTGCTTTCCGTATTTTCTGTTCAGTTTATAAACATTATTACCACATGGAAATAAGTAATTTGGCACAGATATGTTTTATAACTGGGGTAGAGGTTAAAGGAAGTCATGCAGTGTTAATATTCCTTGTTTAAAATTGACCATGAGTCATGCAGCTCAACCCCTTGATTAGCTAAAAATTGACCTAAAACCATATTGATTCACCCATTCGTTCTACCGGCCACCATTTCATCATGTTATGGAAAGTATATCGAGATATGGGAACCTTTATACTTTAACTGTGACGAAGCCCACATATAGAAACATTACAACTTTTCGTAGAATACCAAAACTTATGTGCTTGCATAAGTAGTTGCTTATACCCCACCTAGGAAAGAGACTATTTTGACTATATGGTCCTATAAGGTTGGGAATAACGTTTCGCATGCTATATGTATATTTCTATTTATAATGTGACCCAAACATCTGCATAAGACTTATTTAAATTAAGTTGCATACAGATGTATGTCATGCTAACTACATCCTTTTGCAACCATTATGTATTATAGATATAAGTCACATGCATGATTTTCTTCAACACATTTAGCATATGTCATGTACATATAAGCTAGATGTCTATATTTCATTATATTTGCCCATGCATTCTTTATATGAAACACACATGTCCATACAAGTTCATTAAGTATGCACACGCATTCTTCATATGAAATACATATTCATACATTCTTTATTAAGTATGCTCTTACATTTTTCGTAAAAAATTACATTTTCACACATGGGCATTCAGTATGTCCATGCATTTCATATATATTCATTAAGTTTTCTCATGCATCTTCCACATGATGCGTACATATCCACATGTGTTCATTAAGTATGCATATGCATTCTTCATGTGAAATACATATGTTCATTAAGTATGTTCGTGTATCCTTAAAATCAAATACGTATGTTTATATACACCATTTAAGTATGTACACACATGCTTCACACGATAGTATACTAAACACTAAGTGCGATAAATTTTGGTAGATCATATCATCCATATAAATATGCTAAACTTGAGTAAATTAATTAGTATTCACATACGAAGAAGAGAATATTACACATTTAGAATATTCCATATGACATCTAAAATGTATTCATACATGTATAAAGTATGCTAGGTTTTTAAGGATCGTTCGTACGATAGATTAAATTTTTAATACATCAATTTTGCAATGTTCCATACATATAGTATAGGAATCATTTGCATCATGCCAAAAGCATGTTCATCCACATGAACATACATTCAATTTCTATAGGCAACATGTTTTGTTTTGAAATTTGTTTCATTCACTTGTTAATAAATTTTCTATTTCAAGAATAAACATTTAGAATCATCTATATCACATCTAAAATGTATTCATATGCACACAAAGTATACTATATTTGTAAGGATCGTCCGTATGATAGATTAAAATGTTCATACATGAGTTTTGTAATGTTCCATACAGTTTTGTAATGTTCCATACACATAGTATAGGAATCAATTGAATCACACCAAAAGCATATTTGTCCACATGAACATACATTCAATTCATACAAGCAACATGTTTTCTTTCAAAATTTGTTTCATTCACATGATAATCAATTCAGAAATGTTTTGAATTTCAAGCATATACATATAGAATCATCCACATGATATCTAAAATATATTCATACACACATCAAGTATGCCACTTTTTTAAGGATCATTCATATAGTGTAGGAATCATTTACATTATGCCAAAAGCATGTCCATCCACCTAAACATACATTCAATTTATATAAGCAATATGTTTTATTTCAAAATTTATTTCATTCACGTGATAATAAATTGAGAAAATTTTCCCATTTCAAGATTTAAGATTTTTCACATCTTCCTTAATAAAAAAGTTTTCATTCAAATAAGCTAATTTTTTAAGTAAGCAAAGCTTTCAAAATGGCAATAATGCAAATTGTCTATTTGATTGTATATTTGATGTTTACTATTCATATAATAAGCATCACATCCGAAATGTCATATGATCCATATATGATTCATGAACCATGGTTTTACTATCCGTATAATAACCACATCATGCCACTTTGTTAAATAGCATTCACATGTCAACAACATTGATGATATAAAACATATGATATTTATTTCCATTATAAAAAATTTAAAAAGCATAAGGTGTTTATAGTGTCATCCACATGTTATTATAGATACTATTTTCCAATTTAACTAATGTGGTTTACATGGCTTGAGACAATCTTTAATTATGGAGTGTTCAGTGTGTGAATTACATTTCCATACTCCCCATTCAAGCCTCAAGGATCATGAAAATTATGGGCACAAATTGGGAAGTTCGACAAATCCAGTAGCCTCTTTCCCATCAAATAAGCAGCCTTCCTTAGCAATGGCGACATCTTTTGGAAACTCCCATACAAGTTGAAGAGTGTTTGATTTATGGATCTGAATGTTTGTTATATATGTCT
>CAOJCR016565496.1:0-10598 GCA_948330485.1 Euphorbia neoarborescens
AGTCATCTAAAGAGGAGATTTGTGAGACTTTCCCTAATGAATTATTATATGCGGTAACTTATAAACCTTGGTTTGCAGACATAGCGAACTTTAAAGTCGGTAACACTCTTCCCGATGATCTCTCTTTTTCTTAAAAGGAGAAATTTTTGCATAATGTTAAATTTTACTTTTGGGATGAACTATATTTGTTTAGGGTGTGTGCTGATAATATAATTAGGAGATGTGTGTTAGAAATTGAGGTCCCATCTATTATTGAAAAGTGTCATGATAGGGAAGCAGGTGGTCACTTTGGGCGAAAAATGTACTTATGGCAAGATTTTATCTTGTGGTTTTTATTGGCCCAATATGAAAAGAGATGTATTTGAGTATGTTAAATGGTGTGATGTGCTTCAGCAAACAGGGAACATATCCCAAAAGAAAGAAATGCCCCCCAAAAGGCATCTTAGTGTGTGAACTTTTTTATGTCTAGGGCATAGATTTCATGGCACCCTATTCGATGTCACATACCAACCAATTTATTCTTTTTGCTGTTGACTATGTCTCTAAGTGGGTTAAAGCTGTGGCATCACCAACTAATGATGCAAAATTGGTGCTTAAGTTCTTAAAGAGGAACATTTTTACTCAGTTTGGAACCCCTCAAGCTATTATAAGTGACGGGGGATCCCATTTTTCTGTAATAAACCGTTTGAGGCACTTTTGCATCGTTATGGGGTGACCTATAAAATTTCCACACCTTACCATCCCAAAACTAGTGGCCAAGCTGAGGTGAGTAATTGGGAACTAAAATGAATATGAAGAAAATGGTAGGGTCATCTAGGAGAGATTGGAATTTGAAACTAGATGATGCCTTATGGGTATATAGGACGACATTTAAAATGCTAATTGGTATGTCTCCATATCGTTTAGTGTTTGGAAAAGCTTGCCATTTACTTGTGGAACTTGAACACAAAGCTTACTAGTCTATGCAGTATCTTAACTTTGACATGCAGGCAATCGGACATCAGCGGAAGAAGCAGCTGCTTGATATGGATGAGTTTTGCTTCTCAACATATGAAAATGCTAAACTCTACATGGAAAGGACTAAAAAATGGCATGATCAAAGGATAGCGGATAAGAGTTTTCAGCCTGGAGATAAGATACTTTTATAAAATTCAAGACTGAAGCTATTTTTGGGTAAGCTGAAGAGTAGGTGGACGGGTCTGTTCAAGGTAATTCAAGCTAATCCATCCGGAATGGTTGTTATCAACACTCTAAATGGTCATCAAAAGGTCAACTGACACTGATTGAAGATTTATTACCAAGGGGAGGTTTATGAAGAAGAGTAGGACTTGTTCTTTTTGGAAGGCGAATGATGCACCGCTAAGAAAGTCAAGCTATTCTGACTATAAACATAGCATTTGTAAGTTGTATATTACTTTGATTTTTGTATTTTGTGCTTGCATGTTTATTTTGTTTGAGTTTGAAGGCATCAAATGCACGGGTCGAGGAGCGACTTTGGCACAAAAACTAAGCAAAGAGTAAAAATGAAAAAAAATTTTGTTGGATTTTTACCTGTACTCACAGAGTACATGGCTGTACTCGACGAGTACAGCCTTCGAGGATTGCCGAAGGAACGTACACGTCGAGTACTGAGTCGTGCTCGCCAAGTACGCTGTCGTACTCGATCGAGTATGACACAATACTCGGTCGAGTAGCACTGTTATTAAAATAATTAACTTGAAAAACACATTAAACAAGTTTTTCTCTCTTTCCCTTACCCCTTCCATCCTTCGAACAGCACAACCCCCCTCTATTTCACTCTTCGATTTATTCTTCTTCAATTTCTTCTTCTTATCTTAATCGCTCTCATACACCCATTCTTCTTTTCTCTCTTTGTCTCTCTCTCATCTCCCTTCCTCGATTTTCCTTTGAAAATTCAGCACCTCCACTTGTAAATTTTGACCTAGAAATCATCCATGGCTCTAAGGTATGTAACTACTTACTCTCTTTTATTCAATTTCTGCTTTAGTGCTTAAACCCTAGGAGGTTGTTGCTCCTTTCAATTTGAACATGTATGATCAGGGATTTTACTTGTTTATTTGGGTATTTATAGATTTACTGTGCTACCATGTTAAAATAGTCTTCCTGGGATGATTCATTACATGTTGAACACTACGAACTGCTGTTGATGAATTTGGTGCCATGATTGTATGATGGAACTATTCTAATTAGACTGTCTTTCATTTGTGAGAACTGTGAATGCACGTTTTTGAGATAATGAAGTTTGGATATGAACAACAGCTCATCACTACATGCACATGAGCACAAAATGTCACATTAGATGATCACACATAAGTTCTACATGCTATTGTATGATTGATGGTCTATTTTCAGTAATAAATTTTAGACATTGGGGTATTAGTTACTCTTGATTAGGGGTTGTTTATGGTTTCAAAATGCCAGTTATGACAGTAGCATACATGCTAGGTACTTTTTTTTTCCTTCTTGACTATACACTATCTCTCATTAAAGCCTTTGATTTTTAATCTAGCATGGGTAACTAATCAATTTGCATTTAGACTCTCTTCTTGATTGTTTAGATTTCTTTTTCAGTTTATGATGTTAATTTTGTGTTTAATTGCCATATTTGTTATGCTGATTTTTGGTATGTTTTTACTATTTTTAACTTTATTTTCTTCTTCAGTTTTGAGTTCTATTACTCTTGTGTATTATGCTGATTTTAGTTTATGTTTGTCATTTTTAACATTCCTGTGTTTATTAGAATTAAGCGTAAGACTGCAAGAGACCAGGGAACTTCGAATGAACCGTCGAGACAGCCCCTCATGCCACCTTTTCCCAAGCTTTCAAGGACTGTAGGTTGCCCGTTCCCTTTACGTATTCTCCCATTTAAGATGTTTAATGCTGCATTACTTCGGGCAACCAGAGACTTTGATGCTTTTAACTCTATTCCAAATACATTGGGATGGGGGCAACTGGCATGGGAAGGGTAATTAGTTTACCCAACTTTAGTGCATGAATTCTTTGTTACAATTAGAGCCAAAGCGGACCCAAACCCTGAAGAGTCTAGCATGACCTTCAGGTTACTAAGACGGTCCTTCACCCTAGATATAGATGAAATAAATGGATGTTTTGGTTGTACTGTTGAGGGCAGTATGGTATGGCCGGGGGATACTGATGAGGATAGTCTATGGAATGAACTTACAGGAAAGGGATCTTGTTATAGTAGGATGTCCAGCACAATGGCCATTAGGAGTAAGACCCTTAGATTGGTACATAGATTCTCCTACTGGAATATGGAGGGGAAAGCCGATGCTAGTCGAGGAAGCACTATGGATCTCCTAGTACTATTCCACGCCACACGTGGACACTCGATTAACTTTGGGGAATTCCTCATTGACACCTTATGTGCTAGGGAGAAGTACTGGAAGAAATTCCTCGGGTTGGGTCAGATTATTACATTGCTTGTTAAGCACCGTATTGGTGCAGATTTTTGCAGTGGCCTACAGGGTATTCCTTATTCATTACTGACCGCTAGGAGTATGGATACTGCTCCTATTATTGCTGTCGGTGTTTCAGGTCCAGGTAAAGGCAGTCGGGGTAGACGACCATTAGACCCGATGGAGGATTCAGAGGTAGAGAGTGAGGAGCCACATGATATGGACGCTACTGCTAGTCTAGATCCACCAGGGGAGCCTGCACGAGTAGATCATTCAGCTGAGATACTCCAGCGATTGGAGCAGATGTAGCTTGCCATTGACAGGTAGCGCCAGTGAATGCAGTCTGTTGACGCTAGCATCCGTGACTTACAGACCTTTGCTACCCGATATTGCAGCGATCACGGATGGAGTTATCCGCCACCGCCTCCTCCACCGTAGGACTTTTAGTGAGTTTCCCTTCTCCCTTTTTGTATGACCTCTAGACTTATTTTGCACTCTCTCCCATTGCACTTTCGAGAGTAAGTGAAATCTAAGTATGGGCTGGCATTGCCTGCATTTTAAAATTTGAGTTTGTTTTGATTTTTTTTCTATTAATTTTGCATGTTAGTTTAGCTTTGCTGACTGGTTTTTAGTGTGTTTGATTAATGTGTTTAGTATGTTTTTGTGTTGTGTTTTTAGAATGTTGAATTTCTGAAAAATTTATTTTGAATTGGGATTTTCATGATTGTTTAGCTATCTACAAAGATGAACTTCATTGTTTGTTCTTAAGTGATAATTTGAGATATTGGAATACTGATTCTGGGAATTAGCCTGTTTTTCCTAGTTAGCTATTCTGAACAATGCTTTTGCGTGAAAACAATAAGAATCGTCATGGATAGTGGTTCATTCATTTACTGCTGTTTACATGTTTGAGCTATGATAGTGAATAGGAACAATGAAAGAGCAAAGTGACCCTAAACACTATTTTATACTCTCTTATACTATATATTGAGGAATTTTTGAGCCAAAAGGGACCATTTCACTTCGGTTCCTAATTTTTCTGAGAGTCAATCATACATGGTGCGCGAGATCATAGAACTCAGTGTGGTTTTGCACTTGGCATAAGTAGGCTTAGTATGTGGAGACCCTTAGGTATAACCATACGATTCATACACTGGACGTCTTTTCATGTTGACCTTTTGAACCTAACAACACACTAACTAGCCCGTAGAACACCCATATTTGAGCTTTAGCCGATTCTTTCTTAGCCATATTACAAGGCGGATGCCTTAAAGCCACAAGCCAAATCCCTTCACTTTAACCTAACCTTTCGACCCATCCTCCCCTCAATTTTAAGTTTAAATTTGGTTAACGAACTTCAAATATCTATTATTAGGTATGTTCTTCAATTTTGAACATTGAGATTGCCACTTTTCCCTAAGTGTTTTGTTTGAGAAAATAAAAAAATAAAAGAAAAAAAAGAATAAAAAAAGAAAAAGAAAAAAGAAAAAATGTGTTATTTTTTTATCATTATTGTTTGTCTGTTCGAATAAATTAGCAACTTATCTGTTGTCGTTTGGGTGGGTTCCAAATAATGAAATTTTGAGCTTTACGGGATTTTCAAGTACCAAATTAACTTTATATTCTTTATCTCGAATTCTTATAGAACTTCCATTCATATGTTTTCTCTTGTGATCTTTTGTGGTTTGAAAATTCTCCATTTCTTCTTTTTGAATCTTGGGTTTGTAAATAAGTGTGGGGTGGTTATCTTTATCCTATTTTCATTCCCATGTTACTATGTTTAGTTGCTAATGTTTGGAATATTTGGTTCACTTGTATTTTCTTATATGTAAACCCGTGATTAACCAAATTCTGCTTTTAACTTGAATTGAAGGGTTGTAAGACTAAATTGACTTTTGACACACCTGATCCTTAGCCTCAAACATTACAAACACGACAGGTTCTCTGATTTTGCCCCTTTTTACCAATAACTACACCAAGATTTCCATTAGATCGCTATATGATGCATGCTTTCTTTTGATTGAGTTTGTTTTCTTTCCACCGTTGAATTATGGGCGTTTTGAGTGAAATCATGTGAGGTGAATCGACTTGTTGCATAAGTTCTCACCTTTCCTTTTCGTTTGATTAGTTTTGGGCATGTAGAACAACAATACTTATGTTTTTGTTTTTAGATGATTGTTGTTGTTGTCTGTAGATGATTGTTGTGATTGTTTGGATTGCTTCGGCATGTTTGGAAATGGTGGTTTAGCACAGTTAAATCCTAGGTAGGTTTGTAGGCAAAAATTGGTCTCTTTATTCTGTATTTAGGTTATTTCCTTGAGGACAAGAAAAGTTCTAAGTATGTGGTACTTGATAAGGTCGGTTTTGACCTTATATTCTAGGCATTATGGAACCCTGTTTATGAATAATTTGATTGGATTTTTGGCATTCTATTGTTGCATTTGATGCATTTTTCTCTTTGTATGTGTGTTTTAAGTTTGTATATAGTTTTGTTTCTTTTCTGTTATTTTGGTTCGTTTTTAGGTCCAAGGTCATTGAGACCAAGGGCTAGTGTAATTTGACCCATTTTGTGAGCGTGATAAGTGCTGGGGTGGAAGCTCGAGTTGATCATATGAAGAAAATAGGAATGGAGTCCAATTATGAATGAAAAGAAGGAAAGATCTTTGGACCATATTTCAAGGCAGTTGGGAGCAGATTTCGGAGTGAGCTTCAAAATAGAAGTTAAAGACCGTGCTACGAGCTTTCCAACGGGTCCAAGATCACATCAATCGGAGTTTGGACGAGGAAGTTATGTTGAATCGAAGTTGGGATATTGTATCTACCCCCATGAGCATTACACTTGTACTCGGTGAGTACACTTATGGTACTCACCGAGTACCATAATCGGAAAGCCCTTTAAGGGCCGAAATAAAGTGCGACTCGAAAATAAAGGGATGCTCGGCGAGTGCCTATGCGTACTCGTCCAGTACCAGTACGTGGGAGCAAAACAAATTTCTTCCTTTGACTTTTATTTTTGCAATTTTAATCCGATTCGGGCTCCTTTTGTTATGGGGATATTCGGGTTATGATGAGAATGTATATATAGCTAGAGAAAACATAATTTAGGGGATCTTTTGTCATTCAAACTAGTGAAAAAACCCTAGTTAGGTGTGAGCGCAGCGACTGTTTACAAAAATATAAAACTCTCGTCGTGAGCCTTTTGAAGCTCTTGAGAGCTTTGTAAAAACAAAAATTATTAAAAATAATTTATCAAAAAGGGTCACTTTCGTCGCGAGCGGCTTGACGCTCTCGAAAGCGAGATGGGAAAATAGATTTTTTTTAAGTAAAGAGAATAACGTTTTAAAAAGAATTCAAAATTGAATCCTTAAAAAAGGTATTTGGAGTCGCCACCCGGTTCTGAGCTCTACTGGGAATTTAATCACGGTATTACTCAGATCCTAGTATCGAACCCAAAACCGTGATCCAGAGATCAGGTACGGATAAGAGATCTACTTATCCTTTTTCCAAAAGACTTTTAAGAGAAAATCGACATTATTTTAGGAAACGAAATAATTTTATACGTAAAGGCCTAAAATTGAATTTAGTTTTGAATTTATTTAAGCGAGCATGCATGCAAAAGCAGATAAAAAGCGTAAATAAACAAGTAATTACAACCCTTCATAACAGACTATCCTATGGGGATACATTTGTTAAAAATGGGGAAGGGAAGAGCATCCACGCATAAAATTATATAAACATGCATAATTGCTAAAAATATAAACACTTAGCACATCAACATACTTTAAATGGACATTTGAATAAGAAGGTGAAGATACGATAGCTCGGAGTCATGTGGTTAGGGGGTGCTTGATCCAACGCGGTTTTTCGGATCGACCATTTTGGGCTGGAGGATGGTCTCGCGGCGGCCCGAAAAATATTTTTGGCTAATTTTACAGATGGGATATATTGAAAATTATTTAGAAATTCAATTGGCTCGTATTTTTAGTTTTGAAGCATGCATTTTAAATGTGAATCAATTATTCGGAAATAAATTCCCTTCGTGGACTGGATTTGGCAGTCCTAAACCAACATTTGTCGATTTTTAAACAGAGACGAAATATTTGCAATAATTTTAATCTAGGTTACGGATACGATTAAAAGCGCGCTAATTTGTGGCATAACATCGACACAACATTTAAAATTGAAGTGCGGAAAATTAAAGAGACATGTCGAAAATAAACGTGATGAAAATCTTTAATTTTGAACCAAAAAGACAGTAAAAACGGTTTGACTAGACCGAAATTATTTTTAACTTAGTACCAGTGAATAGTAACTTACCATCTTATGCCCAAATACATACCAGAGAAGCAAAACAAAAAAAAAACAATTGTAACTCTCGCAAACTTACTGCTTCACATAAGAAAAATTAATTTTTGCTCATTTTTAACCCGTTTTCGTTTTAAACCCCCTAAATTATACAGAAATCAAAGAAAATACGAAAAAGCGGCATTTCTATAATCTTAAAACTCATTTTTCTCGGTGATATAAACTTGAATAAAAAGAAAGGAAAAAGAATACGTTTCATGGCACTCTCAACAGTAAAAACAAGCATTCATAATGACAAGAAGATACAAAAAAAAAGAGTAAGTTAAGGCTCAGATTTTACCTCTCTGGTTAGTATCCGTGAGTGTTGATAGTGGACACAGATTAGCAGTGCTCCGGTGATCCGCTTCGAATCCGAACAAACATTTTTCCTTGAGTCTTTAATGTTATTGTCGATGAAGGGGCCTAAATACAGGAAGATTTATCGATTAAATCCCTATTTTTAAGCTTTTGGGAATGATGATTTTATGAAGGTTTAAAGTGGATTTGTATTTGAAATGGGTTTTGGAAATGGATTTTTTTGTTTGATGTTTACTGTGAAAAGAGTTGAAGTTTTAGATGTAGATAAATGGGGATTTGGGATTGATAATGGTGAGGAAGAGTGCTAGAGGGAGTGAAAGTAGTGAAGATATTGAGAAATGAAAAATCATAAAAAAAGAAGAGAAGAGGATGATGAAGTTGTGTTAATAGTGAAGGTGGTGAGCCGAATCCGCAAGAGAATCGAGACGTTAATGGCGGATAAGAAGGTTATTAATGAAAAATCAAAATAAGAAAAAGAAGAGAGAAAGAAGATGGTCTGTTCTTTGATGGAAAACTGAAGAAGGAAGGAGATGGGTGGTTGTTTAGTGGTGATCAACGAAAATGAACAAGGGTGATGGAGATGATGAGAGTAGAAGCTGTCGACAGAAAAAAGATAATGAGAAACACAAGCGAGCCGTTAATGGAGGGTCAGAGCTGGTTTTTAGAATACCGTCCTCGCTGAAGCTTTTTTTGTTCCCCTTTAATGGCCAGCGCCCCCCCACCCACACGAAGAAGAAGAAAGAAGAATATTTTTACTAAAAAAAGGTCCCAAGCTACCTTTTGCTGATTTATTCTGTTCCTTTTATTATGCAATTTTGATGTCCCCTAACGCCCAACACCTGCGCCAACTCAGCAAATTTTGCCCCTAACTTTAAACAAAACGACATCATTTTGGACTATTCATCACATAGCTAAAATGACGTCGTTCCAATATGGGTTTATTGGAAGAAATTTGCGACGCCGGGGTTCGAACTTGCGTCCTTAGGGGGAGCGGTAAGCGCGCCTACCACTATATATATATATATATATATATATATCTCTTCTTCCCTCATTTCTCTTCACCTCGTCCTCGTATTTATTTATTTATTTAAATTTAGATAAATTACATAAATAAATACAATAAAAGGGTGAATTAAAATTAGGGTAGATAAGGAGTTGGTTTAGAAGGAGTTTATGATCAGGCCCATGTAGCTCAAACTTAAAAGACAAAGCACTTGATTCGAGTTCTTCGCGGTGCATCATCGGAGTCATCGGTCTGCTTTCAGTCAAATCAAACAGATATTTAAAATGAGAAAAGTAATCGGCAAAAGCCATTTTCATCACAGCCTTAGGGAAAAAATCTCATGCTCACAGACTGCCCCTCGTGTGATGTACGGCTCGTATTTTCTTAATTCACGTTTTGCCATCAAATACGGCTCACATTTCCTTAAGTCACATTTCATCGTAATATACGGCTCGTATTTCCTTAATTTGTGTTTCGGTGTAATATACGGCTCGTATTTCCTTAAGTCGCGTTTTGCTGTAATATACGGCTCGTACTTCCTAAATTTGCATTTCGCCGTAATATATGGCTCGTATTTCCTTAATTCACATGGGACACCGTAACAGATGGCTCGCATATTTAATGTATACACCCGACCGTAACAAACGGCTCAATGTTTTTTTCTATATACATGGGGCACCATAACAGACGGCTCGTCGTGCTCATACTAGGTTTTCAAGCTTTTCTTTATATTTCAGATTTCAGATTCTACATTAATTAAAAGAGTTTTCTTTGAACTTTCAACTTTTGAGGTCGATTGATTTGCAGTAGAAAGTGAGTTTACCGATAGAGATTCACCTTCACGTGTTAATTTGTACCCCAAATCACCGATTGGATTTAGAGATTGACCTAAGAATTCTCTTTTCTCTTTTCTCTTTATTTGATTCGAGACTATCGATTTTCTAGAGTTAATATTGCTTATTGTATTCATATCTATCTTTCCATACTTATTCTTTTGATTTGATAATTTGATAATTAGAGTTTGTGATTGAAATTGAATTAACTAGTATGCATGTGTTTTCAATAGCCTCGAAAACTTGAAAATAGCTTTCATTCATATCTGTTACATGATCCAGATTGACGACTGGAAAACCGAGAGGTTTGATAATCCTGCAGAACTTAAGTGTACTTTGTTTCTGATTCATAGAACTAGATGGACCCTCTGGATAATCTTACCCTAGAAACTTCACAGAGTAGGAGTCACTATTGATTGCATGCATTAATGTTAATTCGGATTCTTTCATTGCTTTAATTTATTGGTTATTGATAGATTGATAAGTCTGTCCACATTAATATTCATAAGTCGGCAAAACATCAATTAATTTTCCCACAATCGCATTTGCAAGGGGTTTGTTTGATAATTGATCACATTAGGAGTAGTTTAACTTAGATTTCAATTCCATATTTTCTCACCTACAACACGCTAAAACCCCATATTAGACTATGTAGAGGTATTT
>CAOJCR016565981.1:0-11139 GCA_948330485.1 Euphorbia neoarborescens
GTTAATCTTAAAATTATTCAAGAACAGTTTTCTACACTCATACAGAAAATTGATTTTTAAAACATTAACCAAGATAATAGTCTGCCTGTTAGATTTCATGAAGTAAGAAAATTTCTTGTGGTGAATTTTGTTGCATGCCTAGGAAATGTAATTTGAATCCTAAACACATAGAAAATGAAAATGCTTATAATAGATTGGGTTTGTTAGCAACAAAACTTGACAAATTTGTAGACGGTGTAAACACTAAGTTACAAGATCAAGATGAAAACTTTGTGAGACGTGAATCTAAGTTTGACACATTGTTGGCCAATCACTCATCTTCAATCCATAATTTAGAGTTGAAAATGGGTAAATTATTCCATGAACAACCAAACTATTACTTGGCAACATCACTTGGCAATAACAAGGGGAGTTCTAAAGATCATGTAGAAGCAACCACTCTCCTATCGGGTGAAACATTAGAAAACTCAGATCCTTCGGGCATGACAACTAATATTTCTATTGAAAATGTTGATGAGCTTGAATCAAGTTCAAAAGACGAAGTTCAACCGGAGACAAGTCTGTCGAAAAAGGAATCTGTCCCAACAAGTCAACCTCCACTGCCTTTTCCACAAAGACTAAAGCAAGGGAATCGAGATAAGCAATTTTTTGATTTCGTTAATAAGTTAAAGAACTTGCACATTAATTTATCATTCCTTGAGGCCATCATGCAAATTCCCAACTATGGAAAGTTTATTAAAGAAATCATTTTTAAGAAACGTAATTGGGAACTTGTGTTGACAATCAACCTAACAGAAGATTGTAGTTCTATAATCTCTAATACATCTGGTACAAAACTAAAAGATCCAGGTAGTTTTACCATACCAATTAAAGTTGGTGCTATTAAATTTCCCCGTTGTTTATATGATCTAGGAGCTAGTATTAATCTTATGCCATTAGCGGTTTATAAACAACTTAGTTTGTTGGAAGAAGTAAAAAGAACTAATATGGTTTTGCAACTTGCCAATCAATTTATAACTAGACCTTATGGTGTAATAGAAGACATTCTAGTTCAAGTAGGAAAATTCGTTTTTCCAGTAGATTTCATGATTTTAGATTTTGTGCATGATAAAAATTGCCTACTTATTCTAGGAAGACCTTCTATGAATACGAGACATGCAATTGTTGATGTTTCGGTCAGAAAAATTGTATTGAGATTAGGAAATGACAAGGAAGTATTTAATATGAATAGAACCTTGACTTACCTAATGGAAGATGATACATGCTTGTATGTTGACATAATTGATGCATGTGTGCAAGACTCTTATGTTTTAAATGAAATGCATGATATGTTACTTAATGAAAATGAATGTGTTTATAGCAATGATGAAACAAACCATGTGAACCATGCATTGAACCTTTGTTTAGGGATAAAGGACCTATCCCTTCTTCCATCATTAAGCCCCCTAGTGTTGAATTGAAAGAATTGCCTAACCATCTTAGATACTCTTATGTAGGTGAAAATAACACCTTGCCTATAATTATTTCTAACAAACTAGATACTCAACAAGAAATGGAATTATTGAACATTGTTAGAAAAAGAAATAAGAGTATAGGTTGGCACATTTCGAATCTTAAAGGAATTAGTCCAAACTTTGTTATGCATCATGTATATCTAGAGGAAGGACATGTACCTAAAGCGGATAGGCAAAGAAGGTTAAATCCAAACATGAAAGATGTAGTAAAAAAAGAGGTGATTAAATTACTAGATGTTGAATTATATATCCCATTTCAGATAGCGAATGGGTAAGTCTGGTGCAAGTAGTGCCAAAGAAAGGTGGTATAGCCGTAGTAAGAAATGACAAGAATGAACTTACACCTACTAGAGTAACTATGGGTTGGAAAGTATGCATCGATTATTGGAAATTAAATTCAGCAACTCACAAAGACCATTTTCCTTTACCTTTCATTGATAAAATGTTAGAACGAGTTATGGGTCATGCTTATTATTGTTTCCTAGATGGATTTTTTGGGGACTTTCAAATTTATATTAATCCATTCAATCAATATAAGACCACTTTTACATGCCCCTTTGGAACTTTTACATATCGTCGTATGCCATTTGGTCTTTGCAATGCCCCCACTACATTTCAAAGATGTATGACTGCAATTTTTAGTTATTTAATTGAAAATATCATGGATTTATTCATGGATGATTTTATAGTTTATGGTGATTCCTTTCATGCATGCTTAAAGAACTTAGATAAAATCCTATAAAGATGTGAGGAAACTAATCTTCTTTTGAATTGGAAAAAATGTCATTTCATGGTAGATGAAGGAATAGTACTTGGACCTAAGATTAACCAACAAGGAATCTAAGTAGATAGGGCTAAAACGGATCTAATTGAGAGATTACCACCACCAACTTTGGTTAAAGGTGTTTGATCTTTTCTAGGCCATGTTGGGTTCTATAGAAGATTCTTCAAGGATTTTTCTTCTGTTGCTAAACCCCTAACTTATCTACTATCAAAGGACACACCTTTTGTTTGCTCACAAGAATGTATGCATTCATTTAACACATTAAAACATGAACTAGTCACAGCACCTATTATCACAAAACTGGATTAGTCTTTACCATTTGAGATAATATGTGATGTAAGTGACTTAGCCATAGGATGTGTGTTAGGAAAAAGTAAAGATAATAAAATACATGTCATTCATTGTGCAAGTCATACACTTAACGATGCTCAAATTAATTACACTACCACCGAAAAAGAGATGGTTGCCGCAGTATATGCTTGCGATAAGTTTAGATCATACTTGTTAGGGTCTAAAGTCATCATAAATTCAGACCACACTGCATTACAGTATTTGTTTTCAAAGAAAGATGCTAAACCTCATTTAATTCGTTGGTATTATTGCTACAAGAATTTGACATCGAAACAAGAGATAAAAAGGGGTCTAAAAATATTGTGGTCGATCATCTATCTAGGTTAGAAGATGAAAAAGGACCAATAGGGGAAAATAGTGAAATAAAGGAAGTATTTCCTGACAAAATGTTAATGCTTGTTCAAAATTTTTCTGCACCTTGGTATGCTGATTTTGCTAGCTATCTTACATCTCAGATAACACCACTTGATTTAACGCATGCATAATGAAAGAAGTTCTATTTTGATGTTAAACGTTACATATGGGATGAACCGTAGTTGTTTAAAATATGTGCTGATGGTATAATTAGGCGATGTATAGGTGAGAATGATTTTCAAAGATTATTATCACCTTGTCATTCTAGTGCATATGGTAGGCATCCTGGCGTAAATAGAACCGCTGTTAAAATATTAAAAAGTGGATTCTTTTGGCGTACCATATTCCAAGATTTACGAACTTTTGTGTTAAGATGTAATAGTGCCAAATAATGGGCAATATAAGCAAGAGGGATGAAATGCCTCAATCTAGTATATTGGAGGTAGAAATTTTCTATGTATGGGGAATCGACTTCATGGGACCATTCCCAACTTCACAAGCCAAGAGTTATATATTGGTGGCAGTAGATTACGTGTCAAAATGGATGGAAGCTATAGCATGTGTTCACAACGATTCAAAAATGGTGGTACGTTTTCTTCAATCTATCTTTACTCATTTTGGTGTACCTAGAACTTTAATAAGTGACGGTGGCACAAATTTCATAAATCGCCATCTTGAAACTTTGCTCAAACAATATGGAGTTCATCATCGTATTTCCACTCCATATCACCCCACAAACAAATGGGTAAGCGGAAGTTTAAAATCGGGAATTGAAGTGGATTTTAGAGAAAACTGTTTCATCTTGTTGAAAGGATTGTGCTCTAAAATTAGATGACGCCTTATAGGCATATCGAACTACCTTTAAAACACCTATCAGTATGTCTCCATATCATTTGCTGTTTGGTAAAGCATGTAATCTACCTTTAGAACTCGAACATAAGGCCTATTGGGCTATAAAGTCACTCAACTTTGATTTAACAAAAGTTGGTCTTAAACAAAAATTTGATTTAAATAAACTTGATGAGATTCATTTGTTGGCATATGAAAATGCTAAACTTTATATAGAACGAACTAAAAAATGGAATGATTCCCATCTCAAAATCACATCATTTAAACCTGGAGATAAGGTACTTGTGTTTAATTCAAGAATGAAATTATTCCCCGAAATACTTCAATCTCGTTGGCATGGCCCATATTTAGTAATCAATGTATTATCTCATGGGGCTTTGGAACTTCGAAACCCAAGGGATAATACGATATTTAAAGTAAATGGCCAATGATGTAACCCTATCTTGAAGCTGAAATCCAAGACACTTCAGATGTATCAATTCCATTAACAACCACATAATCCTTTCTACATTCTGTCATCAATTTTCAGGTATGTTTTTTGTTGTTCTTTATTTTTCTATACTTACATTATTTTTAACACTCTTCAAACTCAATATCTTTTTCTTCATATACTCCACATAATGAGGACATTGTGTAATTTAAGTGTGGGGGGATGCATACAAAATACTTTGTTATACATTCTTGAGAAAATGAAACCAAATTTAAAATTTTTTTGAAAAAGTTTTCTTAGATAGATAATTAATATGCATGTTCATATAGACTTTTTATGCCAATTTCTACAAATTATAAATTCTTTTCTATAGCAAAATTTCATTTTATCTTTAATCAAGATTTTTGGTTTTAATACTCTATTTCCTCATTACACATTGTTAGCATGAATTTAATGTCCTTGGAATCTAATACTTTGTTGACACTTAAACTAAATTGAACTAGTTAGAGTATACTTTGTTGTGTTATGCATAAGTGAATAAATTAGACTCAATTAAATACCTATGAACAATTGGATTATGAAAGACAAACTATATCTAGATGCATTGATAGACTAAGGAAAACTAAAGCCATAATACATGCAAGTTTCTAATCAATAAAGGATGAGGGTATCAAATTGAGAGAAAAGCAAAAGTATTATATGTTTCAAAAGAGGAGAGTGGTATAAAGTATAAAATGAAACCACTATAAAACCAAGAAAAGGTATGAACTTTAAAATCTTTCAAAAAGATAAGCCAAGAGAGATAAAACAAGAGGTAAAAGGTAAGAAGTGGTATAGAGCATAAATGCAACCACTTTGATTGTAGAAACCTAGGTTACCTAAAAATGCCTTAAAACTTCATACTAATGCATGTGGCCAAAAATTATCCTAAAAATATATCTATCTATCTTGAATATAGGATTGTGCATCAAGTTTAAGCCATTAATAGATGTTTAATTTATAATCTAAGATGTTCTTGTGCTATACAAATATAAAATGTACCATGACTTATTGAACTAAGTTCGATTGTTAGCTAAATTGCTGCATGATTCCATTGACCACTGATTTTATATTTCTAATGCATTTTTTCTAAGGAAACATATGTGTTATCAAAGAATACATGTTTGATAGATAAAAATGTAGCTTTGCTTGCAGACAAGCAAAAGACAAGTGTGGGGAAATTTGATAAGTTGTGCAAAGCACACTTATTTGGCATGTAAAGTATGTATATTGTATATATATTTGAGGTAATTTAATGTGTTTTTGAGTTAGAATCATATGTTTTGCATGATTTTGAGATCAAAGTAACCAAATATGAGTGTTAAAATGATTGGAGTCAAGTGATACGAAAAGCGGATGAAAACGAGCCAAAAAGCCAAAAATAAGGAATGCCTCACAGACGGATATCGCGACCACGACATGCAGGAGTCACGATCGTGACATCGGATTTTCATGCAAATGGCCAGTGACAGAAGGATGTCATGATCGTGGCATCCTCAATCCCGATCGTGACATGCCCGATAACAGCAGTCATTTCCAACGGTCGCAACAAATTCCAACAGGTAATCAAGTTATTTCGGCCCAAAATCAATGTTTATCTGTTCTAAACCAATCACAGCACTTCCTAATACTTCTCAACCAATCCTAAACACATCCTAACCCATCCAAAGCCTATAAATACCCATAAACTTTCAGAAAAAAACAACTTTTGACACATTACACTACACATTGAAAAGAGAGAAAGAAGAGACAATTCTAGAGAGAAAAGGCACGAGTTCTAGAAGAAATCTCAAGTAAGAGAGAGGGCTCTTCATCACTAAGGGGTTTTCTAACTCTTACAAGGGGGATGCAACTTCATTAAAGAGTTGTATCCTTCCTTCTTCTTCTTCTTCTTCTTCTTTATTTTACTATTTTTCTATTTGTGGGATGAAGTTAAACATACATCATTATATGTTCATTCTTGCCCTCAAACTTCTTAGAATGTGTGACAAATTCATAAGGGAATAACTTATAAGTGATTGACAACCAATATACATGTTGCTTTTATAAGTTTAACGCCATGAATTCTCTTTATTTTCATTATTCTCTAAACAAGATTATTCTGTGAATAATTTTGGAATTACATAATTTTCTATGATTGTTTCTTGATTCTAATTCTTAACTTAGATGTTAAACATACCGAATATGTGTAGAATTTTGACTGAGTTATGGTGTTAATTGCATAAGTAACATTAATGCTACGTATGATTGTTAAGTGTAAGTAAATGTGATCTCAATTAGGATACATTGTAATAAACAAAAGATGTATTATGTTATGGTTAACTTGTTATAAGAATTAGGATTGGTTAAACATAATTTAATGCTGATGTTTGCCATTGGAATAAACAAAGAATGGTTGTTTTAACATGCATTGGAATGGTTGCAGATATTCAATGTGATTCTTAAGAATACTGTCCAGAAAATATATTGACATATAATTGCCCTATAATTGAAAGAAAGAAATCTAAAGATTAAGTTGAGTGTGTCTTGATTCTGTAGGATATTGTTCTTGTTAAGTGTATGTGTGAAATAATAATAAAATCATCATTAAGTAATCATAAATAGAAATTATGTGCAATAAACCTACTGTAATCCTTATTTTCTCATGGGATCAATACTCGGACTTAAAAATCTATTTTATACTACTTATGTGACCCGTATACTTACAGAATTATGTGATTTAATTCATGTTAGACCAATTTACTTATATATAAATGCATGTAATTCTAACTACAAAGTAAACGCATCCAAAATATCGCACCAGTGAGAGAATCAATATCTGATTGCATCTAAGTCTTGACCATTAAAGCATAGAGTGGCAGAGGAGGCATTATCTTTACTATGGGCTGATTCTCCTTCAGTTGGCTTATCATGTTGATCTGAACAGCAGCCATTTTGTCAACCATCGAAAGGGAGAAAGAGGAGGGCTATAAAATTGCTGCATTGTGCACCGTTTCCATCAAACTGTTGAATTCATTCATCAACATATTGAAGTCATGCAAACTAATGGATAAATGAACGAAAGGAATAGTGGTTTGAGGCAGATGAGCTCAAAATTGATCAATAAGACTCTGAAAAATATTGGTTGTGGGGTCTCCTTATGCATGATTTGATGGTTGCGATAGAGATGGTTGCTCAAAAGGTCTGGGTATTACATGAGTTGGTTCAGTGGGAGCCTGATGCCCTGATAAGGATTGATGAGTGGTGATGGTGCAAAAAGAGCAGGATGCAGTTATGAGGTTCAAGTTACAGAGTTTGTTTGAGCAGATGAAGAAGGAGCAAATTTTTCAGATGGCACAGAGGGAAGTGTGGATGGTGGAGAAGAATTCTCAGTAGTCTCCACTTGATTGTTCTCATGTTGAGAAGAATGAGGCTCATCAGTTTGAAGATCTTTAATCTCAACAACTTCTTGAGATTGAGAGTTTGCAAGGAGCTGAGGAGGAGATAGAGGAGGTGTTGGATCCCTTGGAGGTGAAGGCTGAGACCCATGTTCTAGTGACTGAGGTTGTTAAGATAGAATATCGTCAGTAGCAGTTGGTGGAGAAGTCAGGAATCCAAAGGAGACTTCCTTAGTTCTTTTAGGCTCAGATGGTAGATCTACTCAGAAGGCTTGGGACCCGTGATATGTCCAAAGGTTCTTTTCTGAGAAGACTGAGCAGCAGAAGGACGTATTGATGGTTTTGCTGGATGCCCTTCATCAGAGAGAGTAACGTCTAACATTTTACCTAGTTCTTCATCAGACTCAGTATTGGAGTATGAGAGAAAGGAAATGAATGGAACTGTAGGATGCTGGAGGATAATGGTGCCATCCTTCTTAGGCTTCTTCTTAGAAGGAAACTTAACTCATATCCCAGCAGCCTTATCTATCTCATTGAGTTTGGTTTTGGGACCACGTATGCCTATATTCCTCAATTTGGTAGGAGATCCATTCTAAGGTTTTCTTATTCATTCTTTCTTATTCGTTCTTTCCTCTCGTACATTTTTCCATACTCAAGACCTAAAAGAGTCTTTTCTTCAATAATTGAGGGTGGTAAGGGCTCCATATCTTCGGAGGGAAAGATTAAGAAATTCCCCAGTATCTCCATTACTAAAGATCCATATGGTAGAAAGCCCTTTGGCCGCATCATCTGAAAGATGATGAGCACAGGGATATTGATGGATATGTATTCTAAGATGTGCCACATTATGCACAGATCAAACTTAGCAACAGAGTTCTTACTGTACTTTATGGGAACAATGTACTAGGCTACAAGATAGTGAGCTTGTTAGGCTTCCTTTGACAGATATGTGGAAATTAGTTTCCTACTTAGATCTTCTGGCAATAAATAGTTGAGGTCAAAGCCAATCACCTTCTTCTCATCACCACCTCTTTCGAGTGTGGTCCCCATAGGATCAACCTCTAGTACTTTACTCAGTATTTTTGGAGTGATTCTGGTAAGCTTTCCCCTAAACAGGAGTCTAGAATTGGTCTTTGTGAACTGGGTGTCTTACCATATTCCCATAAAATTTGATGATGAGGTCTTTAAAGGTTGACGACTGTAGATCAAGATGTCTGCCAGTTCTATCTTCTAATCTATGATTTGAATAGCTCTATAGTAGATATGAAAGCAAATTGAAAAGTCCTTAGTCTTAGGATGGAGCAGGATGCGATATTGGGATAAGGCCTTGAGGCTTCCTTTTAAGTGATTTCACTCGCCTTGCATTTATGTGCCTATGGAATGAAGAAGGAACTAGGGTTTCTAGAGAGAGAAGTTAGAGGATTTTAGAAAGAAGGCAAAGTAGAAAAGTGAGAAGGCGATTTTGATCAGGCTATTTATAAGGATTTTCAGAATCTGAAAAGATGAATTATCCTTAGAATTTCAAAAACTAGTCCTTTTCTAGCCGTTTAAGATATCCAATAGTCCTATCAACCGTATTGGCTATTAAGATGACTCTTGGGAAATGAACTGATTTGAAATCAGTAATAATGATGCAAATACGTGGCATTTCAATATTCATGAAAAATAGCATTTAATATTGACATAAATAAATAACAAGGAGAGATGACGTGTACTTGATTACTGAAGAGGGTTGGTCATTCTAATAGCCCTTCTAATAGTATTGAACTTTTCTTTGGTCAATGCCTTAGTGAATATGTCAGCCAGTTGATCTTCAGTAGAGACAAAAATCAGCTTGATATCACCCTTCCGAACGAGATCTCTAATGAAGTGATGTCTGATACTAACATGCTTTATTCGGCTGTGTTGAACTGGATTCCTGGACAAATCAATTGCGCTTTTATTATCACACTTAACTTTAATAGCCTCTAATCTAATCCCAAAATCTTCTAGCCGTTGCTTGATCTATAAGAGTTTAACAACACAGCTTCTAGCAGCAATATTCTTAGCTTCAGTAGTTGATAGGCCTACTGAGGGTTGCTTCTGACTAAAACACGAGACTAAGATCTCTCCAAGAAATGACATTCTCCTGATGTACTTTTTCTTTCCAGTCTATCTCCCCCATAATCCGCGTCAGTATACCTCATCAGCTTGATATCTGAGTTGTTTGGATACCCTAACCCTACATCTATTGAGCTATGCAAATACCTTAAAATTCTTTTAACAGCAGTTAAATGTGATTCCTTTGGATTAGATTCAAAAATCGCACAATAACATACTGAAAAATAAATATCAGGTCTACTGGCAGTTAGGTATAGTAGAGATCCAATCATACCATGATATAGCTTAGGGTCAACTGATTTGCCAGTCTTATCCTCACTCAGTACAATGTTTGAGCTCATTGGAGTTGATATAGACTTACAGTTATCCATACTGAACTTTTTTAGTATTTCACGGGTATACTTGGATTGATTTATGAAAATTCCATTTTTTCTTTGTTTGATTTGCAATCTAAGAAAGAAATTCAATTATCCCATTAGAGACATTTCAAACTCAGATTGCATCAAGTTACTGAACTCTTTGCACAAAAGTTCATTAGTACTACCAAAGATAATATCATCAACATATATTTGAACAAGCAGAATGTGATGAGACTTATTTTTTATGAAAAGGGTATAGTATCAGCTTTGTCTCTACTGAAATCCTTAGAAATCAAAAACTTGGTTAGTCTCTCATGCCAGGCACGTGGTGCCTGGTATGACTATAGAGGGATTTCCTTAATTTGTAAACATAATCAGGAAAGTTAAAGTCCTCAAAGCCAGGAGGTTGTTTTACAAATACTTCTTCCTCATGAAGCCATTGAGAAAGGCGCTTTTAACATCCATTTGGAAAATCTTGAATCCCATGTGACTTGCAAAGGTATATAAGATTCTAATAGCTTCCAACCTAGCTATTGGAGTAAAGTTTTCACCATAATTAATACCTTCTTGTTGATTATACCCTTGTGCCACCAGTCTAGCTTTGTTTCTTACAATGTTACCTGATTCATCTAGCTTGTTTGAAGACCCATGTGGTTTCAATGATTAATTTGCCTCTTGGGCTTCGTACTAGCTCTCATACTTGATTTCTCTGGAATTGATTCATCTCTTCCTGCATGGCTATCATCCAGTATTCATCATTCTCAGCATCTTTAAATGTTTTGGGCTCCAGTATTGAGAGAAAGGATATGTTTCCATATTATCTCTTCAATTGAGCCGTTATCATCAATTGTTTCTCATCTCCGTCAATGAATTTCTCAAGGGGATGAATTGTATGATATCTTATTTCTCTTGGAAATCCATCGTTGTCATCTTCCTCTTGGGTTCCAACAATGTCATCTGGCTGTTGTGATGTTCCTACAGT
>CAOJCR016571153.1:0-11493 GCA_948330485.1 Euphorbia neoarborescens
CTAGTATTTTGTACTAGGACTTAAAAATATTTGTTACCTCAAGGCATGTAGTGAATATTTATTTATTTATTATTTATTAGCATTAAAACTTTTAGAATTTCCTCATTTTAGCCTTTGGCGACCCCAACTTTGTGCATCGAATTCCGCCTTTGCACGTTTGTAAAGTTGGGGACGTCACAGAATCACCCAATAGAAGTAAGTTCCCCACTCCATGATGTCTCTGTCTTGTCGATCTTGTTTGTTAGAATCAAATTATACCCAGAAAACCCATCCATACATGAATAAATAGCTAACCGGGTTCGCTATCTGCCAAGACATCAACATGAGGCAAAGGAAAGTCATATTTTGGTGACGTCGTATTCAAATCCTGATAGTCCACACATACTCTGACCCGTCTATCCCACTTTGGCACTGGCATAATGTTGGCTAACCATTTTCAGCATGCGGACTACATCCAAGAATTTTTCATCCCACTGGTTTTGCACTTCATCCTTCATTTTATCAGGCCATTTTGGTCGAAGGCATCTAAATTCCTGCTTTATCAGAGTAAATTTGGGATTTGTGGGGATTGAATGTTCATCATCCCCCTTTCAGTGTTGGGCATGTCTTCATAGGACAAGGTAATATGCATGAACAAGTTTTATTAACAAATTTTCAATATCTCTCTTTTCTTTATCGGATTAATTAGTCGATATATATAAATTTCGGCTCAGTTACTATTCTTGAATTAATTTCATATAATGATGCGTTATGGATGCTGAAAACAATGAATGAATGCTTATATGAATGCACAGAACCATTTGGAAACATATCAAACAAGTAAGCAAAATGAGAATTTATTGCATTGGAGGATTTAAAAGTCGTATTGTTCAAATAAAAGAATGTAGGAAATGTCATATATGAAATCCTCTCCTATAGGGGGGAGGTCTTCTATAGCTTCATCTTGTTTTGCATCCTCTTCATCCTCTTCTATCCTTCTAGTGTCTTTAAATGATTCTTTTGTTGACGACTTTAGCATTTGCAGAATCTCTATGGCCTTCTGCTTGATGTAGTCTAGTTCTTCCTTATCATTAAGCTTCATGGCCTCCAAACACTGTACCAACTTGTGATAGTACTCATCAACTGGCTCCTTTTCCATATCCTCAGCCATATCGACCTCTATTGGTATTCCCTGATCTACTTTCAGCTCTTGGAGCTCTACTCCATCCGTGCTATAGTCAACCACATCATTAAAATTTCAAAATAGGGCACCATAATGCTATCTACTTCTATTGGTTTGGGTTGTCCATTATAGGATTCCTTGGTAATTCCTACAAAGACATTATTAGATTCTATGGTTATCCTTCTCATAGAATGTGAATCGGTGTAACCAATCCCAGCCGATCGTACTTCACCTAGATGGATATCAAATATTAGGACCCTTTGAGGATCTTTCCCAAGCCCCTTTCCATTAATAAAATCATTCTCAACCAAATACCGATGTACCCAATTTGAGACTACAGCATCGAACTTATCTTTCTCTTTCTGGACTGCATCTATTAAAGCTATCTAAAATCCATGGGTAGGAATTTCCACTTCCCCTATAGTGGCAATCATGGATTCTTGTTTCGCTTGTTAGGTCACCACCTTTCCATCAAGTGGTATCTTTACCTTTTGGTGAATAGTAAATGACACCCTTTTAGAGTATAAAACTAGGATCGTCCCAATAGTAAAGAAAAGGTGACTGGTATATCGATCACAGTAAAGTCAACTATAGACTTGACTTCACCTACTGTAACCCCAGTCTCAAATATTCCAATCACAGTTCTTTGGCTATCATCATAAGCCTGGATCCCATTTGAGTTCTATGTAAAGCCTCTTCAGTCAAACCAAGATACAATAAGACTTGGAGAGGACAAATATTTAGAGCAGACCCATCATCTATCATTACACAAGTCATCTCCTTGTCCAATATTTTCACATTCAGAAATAAGGCCCTATTGTGGCCATTTCCATCAGATGGTAAGTCTGCATCACTAAATTGTGTGACTGGCCCTATATACTTGCCCACTTCATTCTTCTTAGTCATAGTAGTCTTCCCAATCATAGTGCAAACAACTTCAAGGGAAGATATTGGTGTTGCATTTAGCTCCATCAGCTTCTTTACTAAGGTATGTATATGCCTCTGGCTTTTAGTTAACAACTTCCAAATATTGACCCTTATGGGGGTCATATTAATCTACTCAATTACCATATATTTATCGTTTGTCGATGTCACTGGAGTAGGATTGTTGGCATCATGTGCCACATTTTCATCAGCATCGTTAGATTTTATCCCAACCTTCGGGGCTACACTTAGAAATACTCGCCCACTATGAGTCACAACATCGATATCCTAGTCTTCACTTTCAGAAACTTCCCATACTCTGTGGTAATCAGATACTTTGTTCCATCTGCATATTCATCATCAGAGTCTATCTCATCCCATTTCAAGATAGACGGCTTCCCTTCTATCTTTGACGTAGCTAGTTCATCAATCATCACTAAACTCAGTTATGGATTTCCTTCATTATTTGAGCAAAGACATAACTACTCGACTTGCCAGATTGAACCATACACACCCTCTTCTTGAATTGGGGTAATGGATTGTCTTGTGTATTGGGTTTAGCATATGGTGACTGTTCAATCCTTCCTTTATCAACCAACTAATGGATCATCTTACAAAGTAAGGTACAATAATTTGTTTGATGGCTTGCTACCACGTGATAGTGGAAGAAATTATCTTTATCTTTTTCTGTTGGTGGGCTATAAGTCCTCGTTGATTACAACAACCCTACATTTATGCACATGGCTAATAATTTAATTAGAGGGATAACTTAGGGGTTCACCCTCCTCTTTTATGAATTAGCAGCCAAAGATCTGTCGATTGTACTGACTGTTATTGGCCCTGATGGGCCTTTCCAACACTTAACGATCCAAAAGAAGCAGAGCTTATGAAATTTCCTCCATTGGAATCAGAACCAGAGGTTTTCTTATCTTGATTCTGCTGTTTTGGGATTACCTCATATCTCTCCACCTTCTTTCCCATTTCTAATACTTCCATATAGTTGTGGAACTTGGAGCACTGAATTTCTCTCTTATATACCTCTTGGATACCATCGATGAGTTTAACAATTATCTCGGACTTTTAGGGCTTAAAAATCATATTATTCATAGTATCCCTCATTGTTGGTAATAACTCTCGAAGGATCTATTGGACCTCTATTTTACCGCCTCAAGATCCTCCAGCATTGTCCTTTTCTCAATATTATAGGCTTAGAATTCAACAAACTCTGCCACTACCTTCTTCCAGTCTCTCCTCACATGCAAAGGTAGAGAATTATACCAATTAACTGCTCCTCTTTCCAATATAGTGGGAAACAATTGAGCAATTTGCTGAATAGACTGCCTAACCATTGAAAGTACTGTTATAACCTGATCAACATGAGAAGTTGGAGATCCTTTTCCATTGAAAGGAGGGGACCTAGACATAGAGAACCCTGGTGGAAATCTAACATTCTCTACCATATAATCTTCTTATTCTGTAGTACTGTCACAACCTGATTTACATGGGCAGTTAGAGATCCTTTTCTGTTGAAAGAAGTGAATCTGGGCATGGAGAACCCTTGTGGAAATCTAACATTCTCTGCCATATAATCTTCCTATTTTGCAAATTGAGATTCTTCCATGTGAAGCTTCTTGGACATTGCTTTAATAATGCCCTCTAACCTCTCATTCTGCTTTTGAAGCTCCTCATTCTCCCTATACCGCCTTCCTGAAACTGCATCCATGTATGAGGCATATCCATCCTCATCATCTAATTTATCCACCATAATTTCCTTTCCTATTAACTCTGGCCTTTTAAAATCCTCAGATAGATTTGGCCTTTCATTCATCGGTTCTGATGTCAATGCTTTAGATTGTTAGGCTAATGCTTGAGCCATCTATTACCCTGTCAATTCCCCAAAATGAGCTGAACTCAGAAAACTACTCAACAAATGGGTTACTATATCCCTCATATATTCAGCTAGCTACTCTTAGCTCAACTCTTGCACTTCCTCTGCTATCTCATCTCCCTTGGCCTTCTTGTCGTCTTTCTTTACCATTATGACTAATTAGTTCTTTTACTGAAAACACAATCACCAATTTTAGGTATGTATCCTCTCAAAAGATGTTACGCCTACATGCCTAATATCATGCGTGATATGCTAATTATGGTCATATATCATACGATCACTATAGGATGTCAATACATCAGCCAAAATGTGTATAAGGGAAGCAATATGACACATAAAAATGAAATGAATGGTTGTATAGAGCTTGTTAGTGTAATGGCATTCGAATGATGTGTATACGAATCTGTAAGGAATATATAAATTTGAAACTACAGTTCAACAACAAAAGTTAATTTCATTTAACCGACGATAGTAGTGGTCAAGAGCCCATAACTATGCATGAAATAACATAACACATGATGTCATGATGTATAATGTAGCATTGTAACATATGGCAGAGCATTATGTTATGACATGATGAATGACATGGCATGATGTCATGATGTATGATATGGTATTATAGTATATTTGCTACATGGATAGTGATTTTACTTTGATGTGTGTATATTGTTTTTGAACACATAAGAATTTTATGAATGGTCAATATTAAAATCTTGGTTATTCTAAAAGAAATATGTTGTTTATTTGAATAAACCAAAAAATTTATACAAAGAATCTGAAAATTTGAGAAGAGAAAACTTTTGTTAATCACAATAAAAAGAACATTCATTTTTTTATCCAACAACTTTAGAGTATAGCTAGTCCTACCCAACGGGTAGGTATCTTGCTAATGTTGTTTACCCAAGTTAAATACATTTTGTTTATATCCAAATTATGAAATTTATCATACCAAATTTTGACTTGCATCTCTAATAGTCTCTAACTGCTTTAGGCTAAGCTCCTGTATATTCCCCTTCTTCGGTCGCTGATAAAAATAGAGATACTCATTGACATAATCCAAATTGACCTATAAGTTGAGATTGAGAATAGAAAGTGAGCTTTATGATTTCGAGCAGTTGTATACCTCTTACCCATATGTATACTCTGACATCTTTGATCATCCACTAATGGGTTATCCAACAAATTTCCAATTCTTCTAGATCCATCAACCAAGTGCTCCACTCATCCTCACCTTAAAATTGAAGGCCTCGAATAGAAAAGGGTCTTTTGTTGAATTAGAAGTGTTTGTATTAAGAGTTTTCTTGGTGGTTAAACCAAAGTCAGTTTCTCAAAAAGTCAAATTTAGAGAAGGGATAAGTGGCTACCCATATAGATGTTATCTGTTCGGGAGATTTTTTTAGGTTGATCAGTGTTTCAGCTAATAAAACACCTATAGGGGAAGTGCCTAGAGCCATCTGGGGTATTAAGGAGATAAGTCAAAGAGGAAACCTTGTATAGGGTAGATCTATTAGTTGGTGCATGAGAATGAGGCTCACAAGGCGAGGACAAGCGGGGTGAGAGTAAGCACTTGTTGTAGCCCATTCAAGGACCCTCTCCAAGTCAAACACTGCAATCGATGATTCCTTATATAAGTTTTTTAACTTGGCAGTTGTTAGACCCTAGAATCCAATCATCTCGGATGAATGCCCAGAAACACATTTAGGAATGGCTATACTGGTTCCATGAGCACTAGATAAACAAAAAAATGGCACTGAATTCTTCAAATTTTAGACAGATTTCTTAATTCACAAAGTGAAATACATTGCCCATCGAGTCCTAAAATTTTGATATCTTTCTTATGAATGCAGGTAATAAGAAATGTCCAAGCATAGTTTAGCAGTCCTTAATCCAAATGGTTGGAGTAGGATCCAATCCAAATATTTTAGTTTGTAAAAGAAATCATATTGTTTTAACTCGAAAGAATCCATGAATGTTCCTTTAAAATGAATGAAGATGATGTTAGAAACATTTGTTAATTTGTTATTATGTGAATGAAATAAACATTAACATGATGTATACATAGCTAATCATACTTGGGCTATGAAATGTATATTAATATGGATGAGTATGTTTTGGTATGCTTTGAATGATTCCTAGGCGTCCTTGCATATTGGTTACACTCATACGAATGACATTACTAGATGACATTTATTATGTCACGATATGTTTCATAACGTGACATTATATCCCGATGGATGATATGGTATCATGATAGGATGAATAACATGGCATGATATTTGTGATGAGTTATACGATTTTACGTATGAAATAGAACACATAATAATATATGTTATAGAATTATATCATGATACAAAGCATGGTATTGTGTTATGATGAATGGAATGACATGATGCATAACAAGGTATTTAGAAAGATGTATGACATAACAATTGGAATGATGCATGAAATATATCTTATTGACTAGTAAACTGAAGCATGTTGCTTGCCTATAGACCATAGACAAATTGTTATATAAAGATGATAAGAAACACCGTGATATACAGACAGACTCTAAAATGTAGACATGCTCTTAAATGAAATATAAACATAGGTTAGAATTATATATAACATGTGTCAAAAGTCCTTATGTACATGGTTGTTATGACCCTTAGTATATTTAGGCACAAAGAAACTAATGATGTTCATTAAGAGGACAAACCCTAAACTTAAGCATATATGTAATTGTGCTATATTAAAATAAAAAAATGCATAAACAAGAGCAAATAACATGCGAATAAAAAATTCCAACCTTATAACTCCAATGCAATCAAGGAAGGCTCTTTCCTAGGTGGGTTCACTTTGCCATTAACAGGAAATAGCAAAGGTCGAAACTAAACCATTTTAATTTATGTTTTTGAGACCTAAGGGAAGTTGTTAATCTTTCTATATGTGGCTTTGGCTATATGTAAAAATAAAGGCTCTGTGTTGCGGCCTTTTTGGGTTTTGCGGGCGTGCCAATGAATTTTTACGAAAAAACACAAAAATGAACTTAGGAAAGCCTGACTTCTAAGAATTGTAAAAAAGCTAAAAGGACAAAAAATCTTAAAGGTTCGCCAATAAATCCTGAAAATAGAATTTAAACTAAATGACAAAGCTACAGAAATTATAAAGATGCTTGATTGAAAAGGAAATGCTTAAATTGAAATGAAATGAAATGAAAATTGCTTACTGTAACTAGGAAAAGCTAACAGAAAAAGCTAAACTGTACGTTCTTGAAAATGAACATGTAGAGAACTTCTTGAATTGAGTTTGTTGTGTTGATTTCTTGATCCCCTTGTTGTGATTGATTGGTCTTCCTTTTATAACAAAAATGCCCAGGAACTGCTCTTTCTTTCCACGTTCTACCAGCTCCTCAACTCCTGCTCTTGCCCACGTTCCACTAGTTCATCCTACTCCACTTTCTCCTTCAACTTCAGCATCCACGTTCACTTGCTGTCAAAAATGGTATTTTCTCCAATTTTATCCAAATGATCATTTTTTAAAGCCAAGTTTAATAAATTAGTTAATTTTAACTAATTTAATTAATTAGCTTAAAAATGACTAAGGGCTTAATTTAACTAAGGCTCGAAAATGGAAATTCGACCCAAATTAATTATGGGTGTAACAGTTTCCCCCATATACTTAATTTATTGTTAAATTAAGTATATGTGAAAAAATTAAAGTTTTGATTCAATTTGAAAAGAACCAAAACTTTAGGGACTGAATTGGATATTTTGCTAAATTTGAATTAATTTCTTTCAAACCAATTTAAAGAGCAGAAATCCCTCACAAACACTAAAGGCAGCGGACGGCAACCAAGGGGAAGAAAAGAGTGACTTGCGGCGAAGAGCGGAGGAAGAGTGACAGAACATGCTTACGACTTAGGAACGACGACCATAAGGAGGCTGATTTAAGACGAGGAGCAGCGGCTTACGGCGACGGCGGGGAGCGGATGAGGAGCAGGCTTGCGATGGTGGTGAGAGTGCGGCTAGCAATAGCGATGTCAAGAGGAGGTTCCAGGAGGAGTGGGATGCTTGCACCGCCGTCTAAGGTGCAGCAAGGAACGACCGATGATGTTGAGCTAGTAGACGAAGAAAAAGAGCAGCGAACCCAACAAGAGCTGAGCGAGGCTTGATGGATCGATAATGTAAGATGCCATTTTCCAACTGGCAAAGTGATTTCTAGGTAAGATTTCTCCCTCCTGATTTGCTAACAGTAGCACCCATAGTTTGAGGAGTTTGCAATTGCTCTAGGACCTTCATCTTCGTTGAGGAAACAAAGTTAGTGCTTAACCTTAATAATTCTTTTAGTTTAACATTGATGATGCATCAATAGAATAGAACTTGGTCATATGCTTCCTTTTGCATATTTGGCGTTGACATTTGCTACAATATAAGCCTGTTGACTCTTTATCTTATCATTTCCAAATGAACAATTTCTACATTAGATAACCGAGCTTCTCCACTTGTCTCCAATTGGTTGTAACTATTGCATATTGATGTTTTGAGACCCACATGACCTCTGTAATTTGCCTACTATATTGATTGTTGTTGTGTGTGGATGGGATGTCAGCTCGTTTTACTTTGGCTTATCATAAGTGCTTCCCTCCTTCTAACACTTCAAATGTCTCTTTTGTACATGTATCCCTGCATAACATGGCTATAGAAAGCATTATCAATGAAAAATTTTAGGATTTAGCATAACTTCTCCATAGCTCCTCCTACTTGCTTCGGGGGCCTTCTACTTATGCTTGGAATTTTCTGCTTCTATTCCTTCATCTATGCTTAACCTAGCTTGTAGAAAGTATTGTCAATGAAAAAATATAGATTTTAGACCAATTTCTCCATAGCTCCCCTACTTGCTCTGCTTGCTCTTCATGGGGCCTTTTACTTTATGCTTAGAATTCTTTGCTTCTATTTGCCGTATGCCTGTATCCCTGCATAATCAAGACTGTAGAAAGCATTATCAATGAAAAAATGTTGGGTTTGGCCTAATTCCTTCATGGCTCCTCCTACTTGCTTTATGAGGCCTTCTACTTGTTATTGAAATTTTTCTACTCCTCTTTGGTGTATGCATGTATTCCTGCATAATCAAGCTGTATAAGTGATTGCCAATGAAAAAATATAGAATTCAGCTCAATTTTTTCATAGCTTCCCCTACTTGCTGCTTTGTAGGGCCTTCTACTTATGGTTGGAATTTTCTATTTTTATTCCTTCATCCATGCATAACAAGCTTGTAGAGATTGATTGCCAATGAAAAAAAAATATAAAGGTTTTAGTCTAATTTTTCCATATCTCCCCCTACCCGCTTTGTGGGGCCTTCTGCTTATGCGTGGATTTCTCTTCTTTTATGACAGAGTCCAAGGGGCTTTTGAATGAAGTATAGGCCTAAGGTAATAGATGATAAACTCCCTTCTCATAAAAGGAAGAGAGCTCGCACTTCAGGCCCAGCTCCTTCCAGTGGGCCCAATTTGCCTCTTGATAATATTCGCTCTCAAACTCCCACTCCCACCAGGACTCAAATTTCACAAAGAACTTTTGTTTTCCAAGGAACTCCACCATCGCACAACCTCTTCGCTATATCAATCCCTTCTGATCCAGCACAAGTGCAATATTCCCATTTAAGAGGTACGTTTACATACCAATTGTATTTAATAAAACTAGCTTCTTCATATCCTAAATCAAGGAAGCCAAGTTATGCGTACCTTTTTTGCAGGTATCATGGATCAACCACGAGTCTCTTCTTCCCCCAAGGTTGGTCTCTCCACTGCAAGTCAAGTAATTCTCTTTCCTCATCCATCTGTCTCTCTATTCATAAAATCGCCTATTGATTGGCATTTTATTTTTTATAGGCGGGTTGTGTCACCAATCGCTCAAACATTCCTGATCAGGATTGCCCATCCTTTCCCTTCCCTCTCGAGTCTGGTTCTGAATTAATTGGATCGATACCTGTCTTACCTCCTTATACTTGTGCCAAGAATAAATCCTGGCCTAGATTTACTCCGAAATAGGCGATATAGGTTGAAAAGCTTACCCTTGTCTATATAAAGCTCTGGTGAAGAATCTTGATATGGGATTTCATTAGACTGACATTAGAGTCTACCCCCTGTTGCATACCACTGGTAACAACTTCTTTGTCCCAATGGTCTACTCATTTGAATTCTTTTATCTTTCCCAGTGGTCCTATATCCGTTACTCTTAGGGACATTGTAGCTCTAACCCATCTACCTGTTTTTGGTGGAGAAGAGGCCCCTTCTCTTCTGGAAAGTAGGTCCTTTATTCCCTTTAAGCCTTTAGATAACCTTAGTAGTTATGCTGCTATAATCAACCACTTTGCTGACTAACCGCTTGCTTTTGACCCCACAGAAGAACACATCGACTTTTTATGGGTGCTGGTATGTAGGTACATCTTCTTTCCATATAGTGGACACTCTATCATGGATTTTCTCCCTGTTGCTAACTGTTTAGCTGAGGGCCAACCTATCTGTTTAGGAAGAATGTTACTGGGTTCCTTTTTTCACAATATATATCTAGCTTCCAGGACCCCTTGGAAGCATCTGAATGGTGGTTATGTGTGGTTGCTATAGCTTTGGTTTTTGTCTTATTTTCCCTCTCTTAGGACCAATCCTCTACCTGTTGACAAGATAAAAAACTTTACTGGTGTGAGGGCTGCCAACACCGAGTGTTCGCTGGACTATGACTCCCTTGTTTCATTCTTTCATGATCTTGACATGAGTCCCGAGAGCTTCCTTATTTTCACCCTGAATCCTAATTACTTATGCCCCCAAGCTAGGACTTACCCTACGTCTTTTGATTATGATACAACTCTGTCATACTGAGAGCCTTCCTTAACCCATCACTTCTTTGTATTGGAGGGTCTTATGGAGGCACCAAGATATGCCCTAGTTTCGAGTCATATCTTCCCGCCCTATGGTCTAGGCAATTTGGGCTAGCTCAGTCCAAGCTTTTCATTCCCTCGAATTACTTCTCCAATAGGGCTAGGGTTGGAAAGGAAGATATGGTGACTATTTCCTCGCGACAGGCCTTAAGCCCCCTTTCTATTCAAGAGTTGGTACACCATCTCGCTATGCCCATAGATGAAGTGCACTTGAACTTCCAACTCTACTAGAAGCCTTTATTTCTCGGCTTTTTGGAGGCATCTACTACAGGTATCTTACTTGCCATTCCTTCCTTATTTTTCTTTTTGTGTCTCATGACTTTTATTATGTAGGACCAGCAGTAGTGGATACACCAACTCTTTCTTTAAGGTCTGCTAAAAGAAAAGGGGCTCTTGCCAAAAATCCCTCTAAGAAGAAAAAGATTCAAACAAAGGCTCCTCCATCAAAGCCTCTTAGGAAGTCTAACCGACTTACTGCGAAGTTCTCATCAAGAAAAGGTAAGACTCCCATCAAGATTACCCTTTCCTACTCTTCTACTGAGGAGGCCAATGAAAATGAAGAATCTCAAGAGAGCTCTTCTAGAGATATTTCTACTTCCTCCGT
>CAOJCR016571849.1:0-13232 GCA_948330485.1 Euphorbia neoarborescens
ATTTCTAGGAAGCATGCGAGATAGGATAAAGCATGATGGAAAGACTCGTGGTGGTTTGTGGGGCCAGCCGATCAGACTCAGGGTGTTACAATTGGTATCAGAGCCAGCCCTCTACCAGTATGGTGTGGTTCGAGGATGAACCAGGCGGAAGCTGGTGGGCCTGTAATGACCCTATTTGAGGCAGACTCAGATTGCCGAATTTGAGGCAGAGTCCCTGTGTCGACGCCAACTAGCATGCAGGATGCCGATTGGAGGCAGGAATGAATCAGACTATACCAGAACGAGAGGGTATTCAAGACTATACTAGTATGGGACGGTATAGTCGAGAAGGCAAGCAACTTCGAGGCTGTATTGGTATGGGACGGTACAGTCGAGAAGGAGCTTATAAGGGTTGATATGTGCTACCTATACCATCGAGATGCATTTTCTTTTCGGTAGCTCATTCGAGGGGAACTCCAAAGTTAAACGTGCTTGACTTGAAGAAATCCTAGGATGGGTGACCTTTTGGGAAGTGATTTTCAGGAAGCACACGAGTGAGGACAAAGCATCCTGGAAAGACTCGTGGTGGTTTCTGGGGCCAGCCGATCAGACCCGGGGTGTTACATGTTAAATGGATGATTCTCATTCATTCATCACATCATTCATGTAATACTTCGAGTACACAATGTTACATTGATGAGTTTAATCTAAATTTTGAATAAGGAAAAATGGTGCATATCGCTTAACTCATCCTCTGTTATCAGATGGCCTTTGCGGTTTTCCATCTAATATCTCCCACCTTGCTTTATTATTATTATTACATTTTTTGTAATGTGAGAGGTAGGGCAGCCCTTCCCCTTATACACCGGGAACCTCGGCAAGGAAAACCCAGGTAGAAACTTTTCTAATCTGTCGGCTGTAAGTTCTTGTGTCCTTGCTTAAGGGAGCTCTTTGACATTTAAGAGTTCCTTCATTTTGTTCAGTAATGCCTGTTGGGACTGTTTATGCTTCTCTGGCCATGCTTCCATTCTCAGTTCAAAATTAGTCCTGTCTTCGCCCTCGATCGTTGATTCTTCCATTACTGACCTAAAAGGTGGCACTCGTTCATCTATTCTCACGGGTTCCAGAAGTGGTACTTGGTCAACAATTATTTCTGGCTTTTCTGTTTTCCGTAGGCTAGCAACCATGATGGCAATTAATCCCACAAACTGTTCTGATGACATCCAATCTACCAAGGCCATATGTAGATCATGCTTTGTTAGATAAGTAGGATTGTTGCTAGCACGATCCTCCTCCAGTCCACCGACCCCTGCTTGGCCATTAACCCCAGATCCTTGAATCTCGTCCAGGGTGAATGCTTCTTGACTAATCTTGGCAACCACGACAAGCGTCAGGTGTAAACTTTTGCGGGGACATAATGCATGCAAGCAATTTTGGTGTTTATGCATACTATAAGGAAGGGGGTGACAATCGAGACTAACTAGCCACTTAAATATCATGTATAAATGCGTATTTTGGAATGAGCAAATTAGCATGTACGGATATGTTGGCATACCATGTGTGAACATGGACTCCAAAGTGAATTGTCATGTAACACTGAGACAACAAGTGTTAACATGTATCGAAATAAGCACATACATTTATATGACGTGCTCAACTGTTAGTGGTTAGTTGTTAGCATAAGTTTGCTTGAAATGGTGATGTGTGTCTTAACGATTTGCCCCACTATAGGGGAAATGAGATGAATGGTGAAATCTAACTCGTGTAGATTCATGGATGCATGAGACGACTCTGACACGACAATAGAGCATATCCATGTGGCAGGATAGACATATGTGAAATGTGGAACACAATCATGAGATGTATGGGGGGTATGTCGACCGGCATTGATTCATTCAATGTCCCTAGATGCTTAAGGATAAAGGCCATGACCTATGGGACCATAGGACTGATTGTTGTTATGGGGCTGCCCTATAACACTATATAAATGTCATGGCGTGTGGATGGCATGGAAATATATGAATAACATGGTATAGTGATGTATGTATGGCATGTCATACGGATGTCATGGCATAGGCATATATGCATGACATAGCATATAGATGACATGGCATAGTAAGGTATATGCGTGACATGTCATATGGATGACATGGCATAGTAAGTTATATGCGCGACATGGCATAGTATAGCAATGCATATGCATGACATGGCATAGTAATGGATGTATGGTATGGCATATGGATGACATGGTATAGTGATGTATATACGTGACATTACTTATAGATGACATGGCATAGCAAGGTATGGCATATGGATAACATGGCATAGTAGGGTATATGCGTGACATGGCATAGCAAGGTATATGCGTGACATGGCATATGGATGACACAGCATATTGATGTATATATACTATAGTGTATGGGGTCAAGGCATATTGGCATATACGCAAGAGTTGCATTATACAGAAGTTCTAAAATGCAAACAGTTCTAAGAGAGCGGGTTCCTAGACTCGAGACAAATGCCTTAACTTATAGTGCCTAGACACGATGCCTGGCGTGAATGTGGGTTAGTATGGAATGAGACATGATCTAACAAGGTGTTTTACATGTGACTAGCGTGTATTGACATGAGTAGTACGACACTAGGACAAAATGAATAGCGACAATCGGAAAACTAGCGTGACAATACAATACGCTTACATAGAATATTTAAGTTAAGATAAATAAACAAATTACACCACACAAATAAGGGGTAAAAGCAAGTATCATGCAAAACGTAGTTTCTAGCCTTATATCTCCACATGGTATAAAGTCTCTAACCATTCCTAGGTGGGGGTCTCTTTGCCATTAATGGGGAATGACAAAGGTCGAAACTAGATTAATTTTATTTTTATTGGTGTGCCCTAATCCGTAGGCATAGATTCTTTTGTATATTATACATTCAGTAGTTTACTTTTGTATTATATACATTAAGTGTTATGAAATAAGGGCAGTAATCTATTTGATTATATCTTGTGCTAGATAATAAATAAAGAATTCATTGATTGTTAATCATAAACTTTAGGTCCCAGGTTTGTTCTAGGTAATGGGAATGAATAGAACGACAAACATGTGCATCAGTTGATTGTGAGGTAATCAAGGATGCGGGTAGATATGGATCCCACATGGTACTGGATAGATTCACACAGGAAACACTACATGGTGAAGTTGTCATTGCTAATAGTTTGAAGGATTTAGTCCTGCCGTCAACATAAAGACAGTCCCACAAGGATCTTGCGCAAAGGAATACTGGCTGTGAATAGTTTAGTCTATTTGGCCTGATTGATATTAATTAAATAAATATGGATTGCCAATTAAATAAATATAGATTGCAGAAATCATATTTGATTTAATTAATGGTAAATTAAATATAAATTATTTAATTAGTAGATTCGCATGCTTGATAATTAATTAAATTACATATGGTGAAAATTTAATTAAATAAATTACATATAATTTTAATTAAATTAATTTATTATGAATGATATTTAATCAGTTATATGTGCAATTAGAATTAATTGGATTTTTTTATAAATTCAATTATGTAATTGATATATTTTAATTAAATAAATTCATAGTTGAAATTAATTGATCAATTTACCAATTCGGCGAAATTGAATAATTAAAATATAATGTATGGATTTAATTCAAATGTATGCGGAAGAATTATTTTGGTTCGGTGAATTTTAATTGAACCGATCAAAATAACTGGACTGCAGGAAGGACCTATGGTCTGCATTTTTACCAGTCCAAAATTAGGGCTTCCTCAGTCAGTATATAAGCTCAATTTAGAGCAGAAAAAAACCCTAGCCCCGTTGTTAAAGTTTTTCGAAAAAGAGAGGTAGAGAGGAGAGAATTTCTTCTAGTCTTCCAACTCTTCTCCACATCACCTGTTCGATCAGCTTGGACTCCGCTAGCACAGATTCACCGCCTAAAGTATTCCTTGCATTACTCTATGGTTGAATTGCAACAGATTCAGCGGTACTCTTTAGGGATTGAGGTAACCCTTGGATCTCTCCTTTAGTATCAGGAACCCTAATGGTTCAATTAATAGTTTAGGAATCAAATCTGACGAAATTGACAAATCGATATCCTGGGGATCGGATCCAAAAAAATTTGTAAAGGCTTTCGCTGTAACGATTGATTTTTCGGGCCATCCACCGATCCCCAACAATTTTATGATTCGGGATTTCTAAGGGAATTTTCTACGGCTTCTATATGCAAGGTAGTCAAAGTCTGGTAAGCAAAGGAGGGTCTCACAACAAAATATACCATCTATCTCTCCCTAAATAGGTTTCAACGAGACAGATTAAGGTACGAGGCTATCGGTGGTAACTCAATAGGTGTCCTTATGAGCAACTAGTGGGAACATAGCGACACTTTCTTGAGAAATAGGGGTAGGTATGGTGGTCCTAATTGGGGGAATACAAGTCTACTGAAAGGCAAATGCGTAAAAATAACATCCACTTAAGTGGACAAGAAGCAAATAATACTTCATTTTGAAGAATGTCGTCATTTTTCTTTAAATATGTCTTTTGAAAGAGTCTTTCGAAGGCTTGTCAAAAATTTCTTTTCAACACAATTTTAAGTTTGAAAACATTGTAAAAATGTTTGAAAAGAACATCCCCAGCGGAGTCGCCGCTGTGAGCGGACGACCTTTTTTCCTTTAAAATAAATTAAATGGTTTTTGCTATTGATGCGAGCTTTTGAAGCTCTCGAAAGTTACTACGTGCTGATCGAAAAATTAAGATCACAAAAGTAAAGAAGAGATCTTTCGATGGAAGCGGCTTGGTGCTCTCGACAGGTGAAGGTGGGGGTTTGAAATAGAAAGAAATATCCTTAAGTAATTAAGGTTTCCTCTTTCGGAATACCTGTTGTATAAGAAGCGAAATGAGGTTCTCATAAGCAAATTCCTTAATTTTAAATACGCGTGTGAATGCGGGCTTTAGGATTTTGTTTAAAAAAAATTTGATTTATGAAAATAAAAGGAAACATTTTTGAAAGAAATTCGAATTTTGTAAGAGGAAAACCATTTTTAAGAAATTCGAACTAGAATCTCTTGAAAATGATATTTGGAGTCGCCACCCGGTTCCAAGCTCTATGAGGAATTAATTCACGGTATTGCTCAGACCCTTGGCTCGAATCCAAAACCGTAATCTAGAGATCGGGTTTGGACAAGACATCTACTTATCCTTTTTCAAAAGACATATTTAAAGAAAATTGACAACACTCTTGAAAACGAAGTATTTTGATTTGTGAAAACCTAAATTGATTTTAATGTTTAATTTACGTAAACGTGCATACGAAAGCAATAATTAAATACGAAAAATTAAAATAATTATACAACCATATCGAATCACATAACCTAACTACGGGGGTTTTACATCCAAAATAAAAAGGGGAAAATAGGGGAAACATTCACAACCATGCGTATAGAAAATTAAAATACGGAATTTCAACACATAGCACAATAACATACTTGAAATGGAAATTTATTAAGAATGGGGAGAAAAGATAGCTTGGGATCATTCATTTGGGTGGACATTCGATCCAGCTAGATTAATCAGACCGAATGGTTTGGGCCGAAGGATAGTCTCGCAACGGCCCAAAAATAGTTTTGGCTCATTTTACGAAAGGGTTGTGATTTATTGTTTTAAAACATTTGGATCAATTTTATTTTTGGATCATGCAAATTTCGTGAGTTGAAAATCCAAAAACTATATCCCTTCGTTGATGTGTGGTAGCGGCCCTAAACCTAGATTCCAATCACGGTTTTCCAGATGCAAACGCATAAAAATGTAACTTAAATCTAGGTCCAAGCTGCAACTAATTAACATGCTAATTACGGGAAAACATCGAGATTAAAATTAAACGTATAAAGATATATGTTGAAAATGCATGATTTACCAATTTTATCTCAAAAAAGTCGTTTATTTGATCAAAAATCGAAAATCGAAAAATTTTCACCTTTCGATCAAATTACAATATATTTAAATTCAAAACTGGGATAAGTTAAGTGTGCCATCAGATTTTACATTGAAAGATATTTCCAGTGGTATATTATACGCATAATTTGGGCAAGAAACGAATGAGTTATCATCTTTTAAAACAATTTGTGCATATAGCACAGTAGACATCATACCGGCGAGTTGGCTCATCAACTCGGCGAGTTGCAGGATTTTTTGCGAAAAATAGGCATCAGACTTGGAACTCGATAGCGAGTTCTTACTGGAACTCAGTGTGTTGGCCTGAAACTCAATGAGTTCCAGTGTTGTTTCACCTTTCTTTTCATTTTTTACCCGTTTTATCTTTAGTCGGGTCTACATAAACACCAGGGAAGCCCGAAACTTAAAAATAAACCATTTTTAACACATTTAAAAGTGATTACAACCATAAAAACACAAACTTTAACGATTTTGAACCAAAAGGTGAGGTATCCCACTTTAAACTATTTTAGCCCGTTTAAGAACCTTTTTGCTCGTTTTCAAAATATTTTCACCCCCATCCACTCCATTACTACCAAGCAACATAGGGAAAGTCTAGGGGGTGATTTTATCCTTCCTAGCAATTTATTTTAGCATAGATTCTACATTCCTGATTAATATGTCTATTTTTCAAATTTTCGTCAAATAAAATGCATCAAAACGTAAAAACCCAGACTTTCAACAAACAACAAGTAAAATGAACGTGGATGAGAAGGTTAGAGTTCAAGTCTCTTACCCTCATAGCGTGCTTTACCCGTGTTTGAGTGTGACAGCTCCAAGTGAACACCGACAACTCCCGCGACCCAAACACCCGAGCCAAACTTGTTTTTCAAGTGAATATCGAGACTCTTGAGAGCAAGAAAGTCTTATTGGCTAAGACTCTCACTCTTGTGAGTTTAAAAGATGGATTTTTAGTGGATTTTTGTTAAAGGTTTTGTGGGTTTTTAAATAAAGGAAAAGAAGAAGTTCATAAAGGGGAGAGAAACGATATGTAGTGTGTAGAGTGGTGGAAGAGGATGAAAATAAAGGGAGAAGGGGGCTATGAGTCACGAAAAGAAAGAAGCAGAGGAACAAGGACCAGGAAGTTCGAAGTTAATTTGAAGAAAAGAATAAAGAAGGAGGTGTAAAAAAACTTGCTTAAAGATGTGAGGATGTGTGTGTTTTTTGGGATGAGTTTTTGTTGTCTAGAATGGTAGGAGAGGATAAAGATAAGGGGGGATGGGTTAAGATGGCTGGAAGTTCCAGCAAATGAGCAAGAAAAAGAGTTAAAAAGTGGAAGCTTTTTGTTGAAAGAAAAGAAGAAGAGAGCTAGAGGGGAAAACATGGAAAGTAAGTTGGAATATGTGTTTTTTTTAGAGATAAGAGATGTGTTGTGTTTAAGGAGTCGAGAAGGTTGTAAAATAGGGTTTGAAATAACGTGATCCCCCGCTACCAGGAGTAGAATTTGCTCTTTATAAGGACCAAAAGGTGGTCTCACCCAAAGTGGTAAAGATGCCACATTTCTTTCCCCTTTTGCCTAACCACCTTTGGTATGCCTTGTCGCTTCCAAACTCTTTTCTTTTCAATTTTGATTTTCACATATTGTATTTTTATTCCTCTTTTCAAAATTTCCAGCCGTCTTTTTTATTTTTTGAAGTAACTGATGGGTGGTTTTTGGGTTAAGAAAAAGGGTTATAGGTTCATGGTCAGTTTTGGGTCTGACCGGACTTTCGCCTCAATTATCTATTCTCAATTTTGCTTAAAAAAATGTTCGACAGTCGCTTGGTTTGGGTCTTCATTACGTTGGTAATGGGGTCTTTCATGTTCATCTTGACTTACTTGAGTTAATATGAAAGGGTAAGAGGGCATTGGTAAGCGTGTCGATTTCATCATTGCTCTAGAAAAAATTTTTGTGCTCATAGCGTCCTTCAACAAAATTTCTAACAGGGCTAGTAGGGTATTGGACATAGTACATTCTAATGTATGTAGGCCCATGAGCAGTAGTGCTAGAACTAGTTTTCAGTACTTTGTTACTTTCACTGATGATTTCAGTAGATATGGTTATGTCTACCTAATGAAACATAAATCAGAGACCCTTGATGGCTTCAAGGATTTTAGAAACAAAATGGAAAACCAACTTGGCAAAACTATCAAAGCTCTTTGATCTAATAAGGGAGGCGAGTATATTAGCCAAGATTTTGACTCATATCTTAGAAAGCATGGGATTTTATCTCAACTCCCTCCTCCTGGAACACCTCAGTAAAATAGTGTGTTTGAAAGGAGGAATAACACCCTACTAGACATCGTCTGCTTGATGATGAGTGATGCCCTGCTCCCAAATTGTTTTTGGGGATATGCTTTGGAGACATCAGCTTTTACCCTAAACTACATACCGAGTAAAGCAGTTGAGACTATGCCATGTGAGATGTGGTGGGGCCAAAAGCTTTTGGTTTCATATTTGAGGATTTCTGGCTGTTTTGCATATGTTAAGAAATTGACAAGTGGCAAATTTGAGTCCAAATCGGTCAAGTGCCTATTTATTGGTTATCCTAAGGAAACCATTGGTTACTATTTCTATGACCCAGCTAAGAATAGAGTATTCATTTCTAGAAGGGGCATTTCTTAGAAGAGGAGTTCCTTTCTAAGAAAGAAAGTGGGAGTATAATTGATCTTGATGAAGTTCAAGATCCACATTCTCAAGAACAGGACTCGAGAACTAAGGCAGCTCCACTACAGGTAGAGGAGGTGGGCCCATTAGCATAAGTACATAGATGGTCTGATAAGGCACATCATCGTCTAGAGAGATATAGGTATTTAATGGATGATGATAGGGATCTTATAGTCTTAGATCATGAAGAACCCACTTGCTATCAGAAGCCGTTATTAGTAAACACTCAGATGAATGGTGCAAGGCCATAGAATATGAAATGTAGTCCATGCTTGATAACTAAGTATAGCACTTGGTTAATCGACCTTAGGGTGTTAAGGTGATTGGATGCAAGTGGTGATATAAAATTAAGACTGATAATACCTTTAAGGGATAATTGGTGGCAAAGGGATTCAAGCAAGTGCAAGGAATTAACTATGATGAAACCTTTTCAAAAGTGGCAATGCTCAAGTCCTTTAGGATACTACTGTCTATAGCTGCATGGTATGACTCTGAGATAAGGTAGATAGATGTTAAAACTACTTTTTTGAAAGGAAATCTACTTGAGGATGTGTGCATCACACAACTTGAGGGTTTTATCGATCTAAAGTATCATAATCGAATGTGCAAGCTTGGTAAATCCATTTATAGAATGAAACAAGCATCTCGTTCTTAGAATTAGACATTCAATGAATCTAATAAGGAATATGGTTTCATTGAAAATCTTGATGAGCCCTCTGTATACAAGAAAGTGACAGAAAGTACTTCCATATTCCTTATACTATATATGGACGACATCCTTCTTATTGGGAGCAATATACCAACATTGCAAGGGTTGAAGCAATGGTTGGGTAAGTGCTTCCCAATAAAGGATTTAGGGGAAGATGAGATGATCCTAGGGAAGAGATAGATCACGTTGGCTCCTAGGCCTAAGTCAGGACATGTACATAGAGAAAATTTAGAAATGTTTCAACTCGAATAAGACTAAGAAAGGATTGTAAACCATGGGCTGAGACTTAGTAAGAATGACTCCCCTCAAACAAAGGAGGAGAGCGAGAGGATGATGTTAGTTCTATATGCTTCAGCAATTGGATCCATTATGCATTCTATGTTATGTATGAGACCTGATGTTGTATTTGCAATATGTATGACTAATAGGTACCAGTCGGATTTAGGAGAGAACCATTGGTGTGCTGTCAGGGTAATCCTAAGGTACCTTAACAAGACTAAGGATTGTTGCTATGTATATGGTGATCAGGATGAGTTAGCAGTCAATGAATACACAGATGCTAGTTTCCAGACCGATGAGGTCGAAAGCTAATCAAAGTCTAGCCAGTCAATGAATACACAAATGCTAGTTTCCAAATCGATGAGGTCGAAAGCCAATCACTATCCACTTGATGCAGTAATATTGTGAGTGTACGGCCACACCCAAATGAGTTGGGCTCTCATTTGTCTCTGTTCTAGATCAAGAAAGATATAGTAGTATAGGATGATGGAACAATGTCCCTTACTGTATATATCCTTAGATATAAGTTGGTAAGGGATAATACATGTATAACTATAGGGACGGATTTTCTCCACTAGAGATGCTACAAGTTGTCTCGATTGTGGGCTATTATGTGTTTGCTAGAACCCATTAATAGTCTTTAGGACTTGTTCCTACTGTTCACATATAGATAGTCCCCAAGGATCTTGCAAATTGAACTTCTGGCTTCAGATTAGTTGGTCAATGAGTTTGGATTAATTAATTAAACAAATATGTCTTATAAAAATCATATTTGATGTAATTAATAAATTAAATATGAATAATTTAATTAATGAATTTACATGTGGTAATTAATTACAATTGTTATTTAATTGAGTTACACGTGGTGAATAATTTAATTAAATAAATTGCGTATAATTTTAATTTGTTATTTTATTATGAATGGAATTTAATTAGCTTATGTGCAATTAGAATTAATTAGAATTTTATTAAATTCTAACTATGCAAATTGACATATTTAATTAAATTAATTCATGGATAAATTAATTGATCAATTTACCAAACGGTGAAATTGAGAATTAAAATATAATGCATAGGTTCAATTAATGGTTTATGAAATTATTTTGGGGGAGTGGAATTTAACGGGACCAGTCAAAATTAATTGGACCTAAATGCTAGTGGGTTATAGGTTTTTTGACAACCAGTCCAGTTAGGGTTTCAACAGTCAAATTAGAAAAGGAATATGATGGAAGAAAATTAGAAGAACTGTTTCATTCAATATGTCCTATGTTTTTCACAGAAAGAAAACTCTAGTATGTTTTCTTCTATTATTCCTAAGAGATTTTGTGAGCCTTGGTGATTTATGCTTGACCCTGCTACCACGGATCTATCGCCTAGAGGAGTTCATGCATTACACTTCAGCACGGTCTTAAAGATTCAATGACGTCTCTCGAAGAGATAAATTTTAAGTTCAAATATTTTTTTTTATTTCTTTCATAACCCTAAAATAGTTACAAATCGATAGATAGTTAATTAGATCCCTCAGATCTACCAAATCGGTTCCTTGGGGATTGAGTCAGGAAAAATTTAAAAATCATTATGCTGTGCTTGATGAAGTTTTGGGCCACATTTGATCCGCAACAATGACATGATGATATCATGTTATTATGTAAGAGGTATGGCATTTTGTGAATGATAAGGAATTATGTGAATGACATGGCATGATATGAATCACATGGCATAACATGCATGCTATGCTATAACATGAGTGACATTGCATAATATGCATAGCATGTCATAATATTAATGTCATGGCATTATATGAATGACATGATGTTTGATGAATGACATGGCATTATATGAATGATATGGTATAATATGCATGAATGACATGGCATTGCTTGAACGACATGGCATAGTATAAATGATATGGCATAATATGGCATTGTATGAATGACATGGAATAGTATGAATGTCATGGTATAATATACTTGACATAGCATTGTATGAATGACATGGAATTATATTGTATGACATGGCATAATGGATGATATAACATGCAGATGTCATGGCATAACATCTGTGAAAGACATGGAATTGTACGTGACATGGAATAATATGTGTGGCATGATATGATGTGTATAACATGGCGTAAATGAATGATATGACATCGTGGATGTCATGGTATGACATGACATTATGTGAATGATTTGATGCAATATCCATGAATGACATGGCATTGTATGGGTGATGTGACATTACATTGTATGAAGGATATGGCATTGTGTAAGTGACATGGCATAAGATGCATGATATGGCGTAATATGTATGACTTGACATAACATGAATGATATGATATGTGGATGTCATGGTTTTATGTGAAAGGTATGGCATCGTATACATGACATGGTATAAGATGCATGATATGGCATAAAATTAAATTATGTAAGTAGCATGACACTGCATGAATGGTATGGAACAATCGTGGATGATATGAAATTGTGTGAACAATCATTGATTATATGAAATTGTGTGAATTCCACAGCATAAGATGTATGACATGGTATATCATGAATGACATTATAGTGTATGAATGACACAATATATCATGAATAATGTGGCCTAGTGTGCATGATATGGCATAATGGGTGACATGATATGTGGATCTCATGCCGTATGGCATAGCGCATCATGTGTAAAGTTTAACGTGATTTTGAAAACGTTAGGATGTATGACGTGATAAAATGTGCCTTTACGTAGTTGACAAGTTCTAAAAAGATGCATGATTGACATAAACATAATGTGACGGATAGACCATAAGATGTTGTAACTCTATGGAGTACTAGACTGGTCCTAAAATGAAACAAGTCTAAGAATGAGGATGGAATCCTAAAATATTGATAGACTGTCGTATTCCAAAAATATTCCTAAATACTAAAAGGATAGCCTATGGTAAAGTTCCTAAATGCGATGCCCATATGAATATGGGTTAGTATATCATGTAACATGCATTAAAAAAACAAGCTATGTGTGTGACTAACATGTCTGCGCATGGCTAGCGTAGAAAAAATTACAAACATGAAGAGTGATAATTGGGACATTATCGAGATGATGGTATGTCATGAGACTCAAAAAATAGATGTGTATAGTTGCAGATAGATGTAAGTTAGCATGACTTATGACATGGATATGCTATATAGGATGATGGTCGATGTACATCCTAGTGTATGAGGATTGAATTGAATGATTGCAATTGAAATATACAAATAAAAGCAAATAACATATGAAGCAAATATTTCCAACCTTATTTCTCTACACAATATAAAAGTCTCTAATCATTTCTAGGAGTTTTTACTTTGGCTTTAGTGGGGAAAGGCAAAGGTCAGAACTAGATTTATTTTATTTTTGTGTTTTGGAGTCCTAAGGGAAATTACTAAGGTTTCTATATACAGGTAGGTCAAGTTCGGATAGCAAAGAAGGGTCCCACAACAAAATATACACTCTTTCTCTCCCCAAATAGGTTCTAACGAGAAGAGTTGGTACGAGGTTATGAGTGGCTTTCCCAATAGGCATCCCTATAAGCAGATTGTGGACACAAGCGATGCTTTCTCGAAAGA
>CAOJCR016572683.1:0-10789 GCA_948330485.1 Euphorbia neoarborescens
TAACAGAGCATCCCAACTCCTCTATCTATGGGAGACCCAGACTAATCTATGTCGCGCAGCTCCAATGCGCTTCCTATAAGGGTTGAGGCTCGAACTCGAGACCTCTCTTGAAGGAGCACCTAGAAGTAAAGTGGTTTTACCAACTGAGCTATCCCCCTTGGGTACTTACTTAGAAGTTTTAGAGATGGGCAAGAGACTGGAGAGATATGAGATACTTCCAAAATATTCGTAGAGCTCAAATTTTAAGCTAAACACCTTTTCATCCAATTACAAACACTTATATTTAGTGTCTACTTCAAAGCCCAGCTTATCATCTCCCAAAGTTGATGTTGCAGCCATTGACTAAGTTATAATAAACTAAGAAAGGAAAAGAAGGTTTGTAACTAGTCCTTGGGCTCTAAGTCTCTCCAAGATATTTTTCAAGTGTAGGAAGGGTGGGCTTCTGAGTTCAATGAAGCCTTATATTCCACCACCACTAAAATATTGTGACAATTTCTTTTCTTACCATGTTGTCATTCGACATCACACGGATAATTGTAGGGTTATTAGTAGACATCAAAAAGCATATTAGCGATGATTGTTTAGAGGAGCGGCCTCCAGCAAAGCCAAGCACTCAAACTAATCCACTACCCAGGTTTGGGGATAGATAAATATGATCCGGTTTCGGTTATTAGAGAATGTGGTAATGGAACAGATTTTGAGGGCTAACGATGAGGTAAAGTTTAGTTCTATATCAGCCTTCCCCAATCAGGTGCATAAGGTTAGGCTAGAGGACATTGAGTTAGAGGAAGACGATGAAGATATTGTGTTAATAACAAAGGAAGTCCCCAAGGCGATTGAGAAAAATACGATAACTCGAATTAGTTTGGTTGAAATTGATTCTAAGAAAGATAAACTTAAGAATGTTAATAAACAATCGCAGTGGCTAGTAGCACCCAAAGCTAGCACACTTCTGAGTGCTAAAGTTTTGCAAGTGAACAATTTGACACATAGCGGGCGGGTATATCAGTCAAAAATAAATGTTGATAAGAATTAGAGGAAGAGATCACCGAGGCATCTAGGAAGTGATTAATCGGGTAAGAATCTGTGGGATAATCAACCTAGTCAAAGAGTATACCATTCGGGATTTCAGTTTCAATTCCAATCCCCCTCCAGTTTAATGATAGGTGTCGGCCGTAGCTGTAAAACTATTGCTCTGATCACTCAACTCTAGGGCAGTGTACCCTATTATATTTAAGTAATAAAATCTAGTCTGAAAGTCCAGGTATCGATCCAACAAGGAAATACCCTACAAGCACCAAACTACTGGGCTAACGTGTTTGAGAGATAGAATTAAAGTGATTAAAACTGAAAATTAAATCTATATTACTCTAACCTAAGTTAACATAATGATCCACTTTCAATCTTTATTCGTACTGGAGATGAAAGCACAATTCAGGAAGCTTGTTCGATCTATGAATAAATATGGGGATTGTTTTATTTAGTCAAAGAAAGATCAAATAAACAGAAACTACTAAACCCTAAATATGAAAATCAAACAATCAAAATTAGTGACTGTAGGTCCAGTTATGCTTCCTACTCATATTTCCTTATTTAGAGGCGGTCTAGCACTAGAGATCAGAAAATAAGAACCCATATGTTCCATAGAGTTGTCAATTCCAATGGTTGGCTAGGGTTTAATCTAGGGAGGGTTACAAATATGAACTCGATGAGATAAGAACTTTATAAGAATAACTCGATTGCAAGATCACATACAAATAGGGAAATAATAGTTAACATGCAAATCCAAAACCCTAATCCAACGAAACAAATATGGAACGATTTGATGAAATCTATCAGCAAAGACAAGTCGTAATCTCACATAAAATTAAAGAGAAAAGAGAAAAGCAAGACTATGCCATTTTCCAATTAACCGGATTTTATCAGTTTGAAATTGCTGAAGGAAAACCGCTATAGAAATGTAAAAATCCAATCAAGAACCACAAATCACAAATGGGGAAGGTTCGTTATATAACAAGTACATCAACCTCAATTGAAAAAATCTCAAGCGCTAAATACAAACCCTAAAAGCTCCATCGAGTTTTATGTATAAGAATGAATGTAAATATGACCTAAAACTATTCTAATCTAGCTATTTATATGTTCTATAATGAAATAGAAGTATCCTAAAACAAATGGGACTCGATTCGGATAAGAAATAAGAAAATAGGGTTAAAAAGAGTTCTGCTCGCTGTCATGCTCGAGGTCGAGCCCCATGTGTTGTCAAAACAAGGCATTACTAAAGTTTTAGGCTCGAAGCCCAATGCATCATCTCGAGTCAAGTATTCTGTCAATGCATCTCTGTACTCTTGTTTTGCACTCAAGGTTAAGGTGAACACTCCTTCTCGAGTCAGCCATAACTTCCTCGTTCGATATCAAATGATATCTGAAAACTCGCTCGAAAGATGATGAACATGCAGCATCAATTGGACTTGGACTTCTTACAGATTGCACACTTCACCTTGTTTCCATTATAACTTTCTAATCCCAAGTCCAATTCCACTGATCCATTACTTGTTGGAAATTTCACGAAATGATATTCGACTTTTATTTCAGGTGTATCTCCTGAATTGGCCTCCAACTATCTTGAATTCTTCTCCAAAATCTTAGGAAAATCATCAAGCACCTATCAAACTTAAATCATGTACCTCGGCTCATAATCAACTCGGGTCTCAACCCCTACATACTTCAGCTCAACAAACATGTCAAGATATACAAGTCCTTAGTCTTAACGACTTCAGACCAAAGAAAAATGAAAACACTGAAATAAACCTAAAAATAACCAAAATATACATAAACGTCCTAAATGCAAGAAAAACAAAAAATGCATGAAAGAACAAACAAAAACACACGAAACGAGTCAAATTATCCTTTATTAAACTATAACAATACCTAGAATATAAGGTCAAATATGGCCTTATCAACTGCCCCACACTTAAAGCTTTGTTTGTCCTCAAGCAAATAACTCGAAATACAGAATAGTAACACAAGCTTTCGCCTGAAAATCCAACTAGAATTCAACCTTGTCATACCCATCAATTCCAAGCATTCAATGTCAATTCAAACAACAAAATGGATACATACAGACAACAAACATAGATACTCATATTTAACATGTCCAAACCAATCAAACGAAATGGAACGATTAGAGGTTACACAACCAATCATTGCACCTTACTGGATGTCACTCAATTCGCTTAAGGTGAAGCAAAACACACATTTAACCAATGCAATATAAACATCAAATAGCGATCAAATGGCAATCTCTGTGCAGTTATTGGTCAAAGAGAAAAATCAGAGAGCCTATTAGCTTATAACGTTGGAGGTTATGGGTTAGGTTTGTCACAAGTCAACTTAGGTCTACAAATCCTTTATTCAAGTTTAAAAACATAAATTGGTTAAATACAGGTGAAAATGAGAACAAAATTGAATCACTAATTTCACTTTTTCTATTAGCAACTAGGTATGGAAAAGGGAATGAAAAGAAGATAGAGGGAAAACATCCCACACTTATATACGAACATACAAAATATTCGGAGAAAGGTTAGGGAGAATTTCGAATCAAAGAGATCACAAAGAAACAAAATGGGAAATAAAGTTCCTTTAACATTTGGGAAAAGAATATTATCAATTAAGTACTTATAACCCCAAAATGCATATGCTTTCATTATTTGGAACCCACCCCGAACTATAAAAGACTAGTTGCCATTTATTTATTATATTTTCTCTCTTTTTTTAAGGAAAGAGTGACCAATTTATACTAGAATGAAGGACACACCCAAAATTAAAGATTTGAATAACTTTAACCAATTTTAACTTGACATAAAGGAGAGGATGGGTCGAAAGGAAAAGTTAAAGTGATGGGAATTTGGCTTGTAGTGGTCAGGCATTCACCTTGTAATGTGGCTATGAATAAAATGGCTCAAGCTCAAATTGGGTTATTCTATAGGATAATTAATTTATAAGGTTAGAAAGGTTAATTTTACAATGTACAAAGTGTGTGCACGTGCCTGTTAATCCTAAGGGTCTCCACATATTAAGTTCATGATTCCAAGTACAAAACATACATCGAGTTCTATGATCTAGTGTACAATGCATGATTAACCCTCACAAAGACGAGGATCAATGTGAAATGGACCTTAGGCTCAAAATCTCACTTTTGGCATAAAAAGGGTTGAAAAGTGTGCATAGTTGTTTCACTCATCCTATGTTACTAGCCACTATCACGATTCAAACGTTGAAAATATCAGTAGAAGTTTGAACCACTATATGCGGTCCATCCTATCATTCTTCATGTATATAGAAATACTTAAAATGACAAAGCAAGCACAAACGGGCTAATTACTCACATCAATATCCCATAATTCCAAGTTCAACACCTAATAGACTAAGCATAAAAACTTAGATTTGGGGATAGATGGGAATTATTGAAAGCATACAATAACACAACTTAACTAATAAACAAAATGTAAAAACTGAAGCAAACTAAAAACATGCATAACAAATAATAAAAGCATAAAAAAATTATAAAATCAAAAAGGAAAAACCTTATTGCCACCCCACACTTAAATTGCACTTACTTCCAAAAGTGCAATGGAAGCAATATACAAAATAAGTGGAGACGGTAAAAAGATAAATCTACCTAACTAACATGCAATCACAACACATCAAAACAAGTGCAAAACACATAACAAAATAATGTACAACTTAAATGTGCTATGTTTATAGTTAGAATAGCTCGACTTTCTTGGACTCTCGTTTACCAAAAATGAAAGAGGAATCATCTATTCTTTCTCCTTTTTCTCCTCATTTTTCATTTTGTCTTCCTCTTTCCTTCCTCACCTTGTGCATTAGGTAAAACGTCCATCTTCAGTGCTGGAGGCATTGCTAAAGGCGACCCTGTCACTAGTTCAACCTTTCTCTCTAGCTAGTTGAACTTACCTTTTTTCCACCCTTGATCACTCTGATTGCTTCATTCTTTACGTTTTAGGGGATGCCTCCTACAGTGCTGTCTAATTTACTATATGATTGCTCATTAAAACCTATATTAGTAGGATAAACCGAGGATATACAGTTACAATTTCCAGACTCTAAAGAAGTCATTGAATTATACATATCGAATGTTACTTCTTTATCTTGCAATCGAAAGATCGGCTTACCTTTATCAACGTCAATTAATGTTCTTCCCATTGTAGGCAACGGTCTCCCAATCAATAATAGAACTACAATATCTTCTTCCATATCCAAAACTACAAAATCAGCAGGAAAAATAAATTTATTTACCTTCACTAACACATCTTCCAAGATTCCTTATGGTTTTGCAGCCGATCCATCCGCAAGCTGCAACCTTATAGTAGTGGGTTTTGGATCTTCGAAACCAAGCCTCTTAAACATCGATAGGGGCATAAGATTAATGTTGGCACTCAAGTCACAAGTGCATATTGATCCTCATCTCCCCTAATTGACAAGAAATAGTAAAACTTCCCTGATCCTTCATCTTTGCTGGAAGCTTGTTATTTATCAGCACTGAACAGTCCGCCTTCAACGTCACCACTTTGTATCCTTCTAGCTTCTTCTTATCTGCAAATAACTTTTTAAAATTGTAGCATATTCAAGCTTCTCCCGGAGAGCCTTAATTAATGGTAAATTAATTTTATTTTCTTAAAATTTTTAAAGAATTTAGAATGCTTCTGATCTAGTTTGTTTTGTCTAACCCATTGAGGGAAAGGAAATTTAGGTACATAAACCCGATCTGATCATAAGCATTCTCCATTGATAGCATATTAGAAGGAATATCAAAATTTAGGTCGGGGTTGCTTACTTCTCCCAACCCCATACTTACCTATTGTGGCGGAGGTTGACTAGTAGTCTCAAGTTTTGTTGCCTCCACTTTACTAACAATCACAACAGCAATTGTGTGGTCTGTCTTCCTCGGGTTTCTATTAGGGTTCTATTCGGTAGTATTGGGGAGACTGCTAGGCTCCCTTTCTTGCCTTTCCCTATTCAATTGAGCCACATGGTTTCCCAAATCTTTATAGTATTCCTCATTGTCAGCAATCCTAGCTGAATTATCGGTAAGCTTAGCTGTATTTTCCTTAAGTTTAGCTAAAATGTCTTGTAATAAAGAAATAACAGCATCATCTTACTTTGGAGGAGGAGGCGACAACTGTAGAGGTTGTTATATTAAAGCATAGGGGCCTTGCCTAACCTCTCGTGCTGATGCTGATTATAGAACTCGGAAGAGGGTTTCAACATCTTTTGATTATTCCCATATGACAAGTTTGGGTGTTGAAACCTTCTCCCATAGTTATTATCATTATTATTACACAAATTATTATAGGAATTAGAAATGTTATACTTGGAATTTCCTCCTACGTAATCCGCTTATTCATATCCTTTGGCAAACGGACTACCCACTTCACAAGCTTAACTTGGATGGTCGCCTCAACACATGACACATATCATCGATTGTGGTGCCCCATTCATTTCAGTTTCGTCATCACTATGTCTTCCTTCTTATTCATCGCGCCCATGGTTAATGAATTTTGGCCTCCCTCCGCTACATAGACATCTCTCCTATGTGTTTCGTCTTGCCACAATATACTTTTCCTAGACAATTCTTCGAACAACTCCTCCATTTCTCTTAGCAACTTTTTGAAGATGTTCCCACCTATAAAATAATCTACAATAGCATAATTATTAGTTGTTAAATAATGGTAAAACGTAGTTACTTGACTCCAATGCTGTATGTCATGGTAGGGGCAATTCCTGAGAGATCTCTGAAATATTTTCCAAGCTTCGACCATTATCTCAGTTCTGAATTAGTGGAACACAACAATCTCATTCTTAAGTTGTATGATCTTTAAAAGAGGGAAGTAATATGCAAGGAACTGCTCCTCTATTTAGTCCCATAATGTAAACGAACCAGGTCGTAAAGATCTATACTATTCACTAGCTCCTCCATTCAATGCAAAGGGGAATAGCATTAACCGAATCATATCTTGTGGCACTCTATTCATCTTTACAGTATCTGTACATCAAAAATCTATCCAAGAAATCATAAGGGTTTTCAGAAATACATTGCCTACTTGTTTACACTAGCTGAATCATGTTGGTCTTTAAGTAGAAATTGTTGGCTGTAACTAGAGAAAGTATTATACCAGCTCTATTCCGGGGTCTATGACGAGCCATGAAATATGACGTCTTTCTCTCATCACGATCGCCATTCCCATGACAATGCTCTTTCTCCCGAAGCTTAGCCTCTAATCTTTGTCTCAATTCAGCTTCTCGTGTATCACGTACAGCTAGTTCGGCTTCAAATGCCTCTCTCTTCCTTTGTGATCTTTTGAATTCAGCCCTCAAATTTTCTGCTTCTATAGCTGTGTCCAGATTTCTGTGCTTGCTTCGATTCCTACGATAAGTACATTCAATTTTTAGATTGAAGAACAATGGATTAGAATAGCGAGTGCGCATAAACCGAAACAAACCAAATAACAAAAAATTAAAAGAAACTCAAAGAAAAATAAAAACTTAAACTAAACACACAAGTACAATGCTTAAATCAGATTGTAGACTATTGCTTCGATGTTGCAGGAAAATTACTTCCCTGGCAACGGCGCCAAAAACTTGATAGGTGTCAGCGGTAGCTGTAAAACTACTACTCTGATCACTCAACTCTAGGGAAGTGTACCCTATCGTTGTCAAGTAATAAAATCTGGTTTGAAAGTCCAGGTATCGATTCCACAGGGAAATACCCTATAAGCACCAAACTTCTGGGATTTCTAATGTGTTTGAGCGATAGAATTAAAGTGATTAAAACTGAAAATTAAATCTAAATTACTCTAACCTAAGTTAATCTAATGATCCACTTTCAATCTTTATTTGTACTGGAGATGAAAGCATAATTCAGGCAGATTATCTGATCTATAAATAAATATGGGGATGGTTTTATTTAGTTAAAAAAATTTAAAATATGTAGAAACTACTAAACCCTAAATATGCAAATCAAATAATCAAAATTAGCGACTCTAGGTCCAGTTATGCTTTCTACCCATATTTCCTTGTTTAGAGACAGTCTAGCTCTAGAGATTAGAAAATAAGAACCCATATGTTCCACGGAGTTGTTAATTTCAATGGTTGATTAGGGTTTAATCTAGGTAGGGTTACAGATATGAACTCGGTGATATAAGAACTTTATAAGACTAGCTCGATTGTAAGAATACACATAAATAGAGAAATAATAATTAACACATAAATCCAAAACCCTAATTTAACAAAACAAAGATGGAACGGTTTGATGAAATCAATCAGTAATGACAGGTCGTAATCTCATATCAAATTAAATAGAAAAGAGAAAATCAAGACTTATTACCTTTTCCAATTAACTGGATTTTATCAGTTTGAAATAGCTGAAGGAGAACTGCTAAAGAAATGCAAAATCCAATCATGAACCACGAGTTACAAATTGAGAAGATTCATTATATAACAAGCATGTCAACCTTAATTGAAAAATCTCAAGCTCTAAATACAAACCCTAAAAGCTCCGTCGAGTTGTAGGTACAAGAATGAATGTAAAGATGACCTAAAACTATTCTAATCTAGCTATTTATATATTCTATAATGAAATAGAAATATCTCAAAACAAATAGGATTCAATTCAGATAAGAAATAAGAAAATAGGGTTAAAAACAGTTCTTCTCGTCATCCGACTTGAGGTCGAGTCAAGCCCAATGTACTGTTAAAACAAGACGTTACTCGAGTTTTGGGCTCGAGGTCCAGCCTAATGCATCATATCGAGTCAACTGTTCTGTCAATGCATCTCTGTACTCGTGTTCTGGACTCGAGGTCAAGCTGAACACTCCTTCTAGAATCAGCCATAACTTCCTCATCCAATATCAAAATAAGATGATTCAAGATCTATTGGAAAGATAAAAGAATTATCGTCAACTTCTTCTCTAATGATCATCCATCAATTCGGCCTATAGATAAATTGAGCTTGGACATCTTATAGACTGCACAATTCATCTTGTTTCCATCGTAACTTTCTCATCCCCATGTCCAATTCCCCTGATCCAATACTTTTTGGAAAGTTCACAAAATGACCTTCGACTTTTATTTAAAAGTGCATTTCCTAAATTAGGCTCTAACTATCTTGAATTCTTCTCTAAAGAATCCTAGGAAAATCAACAAGCACCCATCGGACTTAAATCACATACCTCGGCTCGTGATCAACTCGGGTCTCAACCCCTACTTACTTCAGTTTAACAAACATGTCAAGATATACAAGTCCTTAGTATTAACGACCTCAGACCCCAAAAAAATGAAAAACACTAAAATAAACCTAAAAATAGCCAAAATATACATAAACGACCTAAATGCAAGAAAAACAAAAAAAAAAATGCATGAAAGAACAAACAAAAACACGCAAAACTAGTCAAATTATCCATTATTAAACCATAACAATACCTAGAACATAAGTTTGAATATGGCCTTATCATTTAAGCAAATAATCCATCGATAGACTAGTTAAAAAAGACATAAACTAGGGTAAGAGTCTTGAAACTGTTGAGAGGGTCTGCATGAAACCATCAGGTGGTATTGAAAAAAATAATGGAGATAGAAACAGCTCCCTTATCATCACCAGAAGAGGTCTATAATCTAATTTGTAAGGTAGAAGAAGAAGAGTTAGTTGATCTAGTGCTTACACAGAAAAGTCCAGTAATTGTGTTTTCAGATGTCGACTTGCCTTTAGAGGGTCGAGGCTATAACAAACCACGGTATTTAAAGATTCAAACTATAGATAAGACAATGCCTTGTGTATTGGTTGATTATAGATCTATTTGAACATACGCATACTTAATATCCTATCACACTCATCCTTAATGGAGGAGATGCTGCAAAGGTCCTCAACTATCATCAAAGCCTATGATGATAGTAAGAGTTTGTTTTGGGGACTTTCACTGAAGTTAAAGTTCAGGGGATGAAGACCAAGGAAGTGTTTATTGTGATTGATATACCCATGACTTTCTCACTTCTTCTCGGAAGGATATGGATCCATTATCTAGGTGGTGTGCCTTTTACATGCCACCAGAAGATAAAACTGCTAATGGATAGAAAGAAAGTGACAATAGGGGTGGACTAACTCAGCGTTTTAATAGCTCTAGCTGCTATAGAAGTTTCTACTACAGCATTTCAAGTAGCCACAATTAGAGATAAGAAGAAGCACAAACCTACGGTAAAAATAGATATTCAACAAGCACCTGTTAAAAGCTGGGTCCACAAGTACTTTGAAAAGATGTATTATAAGCTCGGGCAGGGGATCAGAAAGAATCTGTAGGGATCACCTCACTGGTATAGATACCAACCCAAAAAGAAATAAAGGGTTTGGGTTTCAAAGACACAAATCTGACCAGAAAGAAGAAGAAGGCTACATATCTGTATGAAAATTTTGTTCAGGAAGTTGAGCCCATATACTACATAGAATTTAAGCCAGTCGAACATTTGGGAAATATAGTCCTCAGGCCTGAAATCTTTAATAATATAGTGAGTTATGTAGATAACAGCCTAAAATCTGAGTTTGAGGTGCCAAAGCCTGCAACATCTGTAACACCCCACCCCCGGATACCCCCCGGAGACTGAGTGTCACGAGTGAGACGCCGTCCCGACAGCTAACTTTGTCGAAGAAGTGCCTCACAAGGAGGAAGAAAAATTATAGTAAAGTAAAATAAATCAAAAACAAATATAAATTTTC
>CAOJCR016572926.1:0-12895 GCA_948330485.1 Euphorbia neoarborescens
ATAATCACAAGCAATATCTCAGCAGATCACAACACATATTAAAGACGAAGATTGAGAAAAGAGTATTCTTATTCCAAACTCGCTACTGAATCAGTGGATTCTGGCTTTGGCGATATAACTTGCAAACATGGATCTCGATAGGAAGATAAACTCATGAAAAGGAAGCTAAAATCCGCACAAGATGGAAGTCCAAGAAAACAATTTCGATTAATAATCCCCGAATCAAGGTTACAAGAAGAGAAAATAAGAACTAGGGTTCTTGTTTACAATAAGCTGGTAAAAGATCTTTAAAAATACATTAAAACAACTATTTATATGTTTCTCAAACCACAAACACGGAATAGAAAGGGTTAAAATCGTATTATGTCAAAAATGACCTGTCGCGTCACGACACGATTAGTGTCGCGTCGCAACAGGCAAAAACCCCAAAATCTAGCAACAATCTGGAACTTGGCCAAAAAGCCTGTCGCATCGCGACACATTCCTTAGCGACGTGACGGGCTTCAAATCCTCAACAATATTTAAGTTTTCTCCTGTCGCGTCGCGACAGGCATAGGGTGTCACAACACGACACTCTGCAGTCCCTCAAAATAGCTTTTTGCATCCAGCTTCAGCTCGTTCCCGCACTCCGCTCATCCGTTAACGCTCCTGTTTCCTATCTCACAAAGATAAATAAAACATAAATGCAACAATATACAGAAGCACAAACATCCAACAAGACGGGAATCACAAAATCGAGCCAAATCAAACAAAAATGTAAAGAAACTAAAGAAAACTACCAAAATGTACAAACGAAATGAAAACACAAAAACCAACTAAACTAACAACAAACCATAAGAAAAACTCACAGAATTCCACCAAATATAGTACAATGCAGTCACACAGACAAGGTCTAAAATGGACCTTATCATATACCGGTAACCTTATCTCTGCTTTTAGAAAGGCCGTGGTTTCATCCACTTGGAGGTGTTCCCTCAACCCTCCACCGAAAAGTTAAGATACCATTCAGGGGGAAAATTGCGACTTTGGAATCTGACCAACCTTCTGTAGTAGCCTTTCTGAGTGCTGTTGAACAGCCAATGACTAGGTTCCAAGTGGTTGTTATCTCCAACAAGAATAGACCTCTTCCTAACTTCCTAAAGTGGGTCTATCAGTACATGGCCAAGAGGAATTATATGCCCGGGAAGGGATTGTGCATTAATTTACAAGTACAGAAAAAGGAACTTGGTGGAATATTTTGTTCGACCTATTAAATCCCCATATAGTGGGTTTCAGAGCCTATTGAATTTAAAGGAAAGGAGGTGTTGGGTTTTGAGATATTCTCAGTTATTATAGACTACTCAAACTATGGGAAGGGTCTAATTCTGATGATGCTCCGCTTTGAGAAAGCGACAAAAGATCCAATGGTTAGTGTGACCCAGAAGGAGGACGAGGCCATTGATAAACTCTCGAAGTAATTAGTTGCCTTGACACTCTGAGAAGATCACTTCTGTTGAAGGACGAGCTTGTATCTTGGAGAGAGCAATGAAAGAGCTCGAGAAGATGTGTCAGAAGGGCAAGGTTGTGGCTAAATAGAAAGAGGTTTAGAAGGAAGCTACTAGTAAAGACTCTGCTAATCAAGCCCCTCCACCTGTGGAGGAGGAAGATTTCCTTGTAACTATTTGCTCTATCTATGATGTGAACAATTCTGCCTTTAGGAATTTTAATGAAATAGAATCCAACCTTGCTTACTTTTGTGATGTTTTCCCTAATGGCTCTGTGCATTCATACAAGCATTTATTTAAAAATTTTAGCATTCATGACACCCCACTGCATGAAATAAATCTAGGAACAGATGATGACCCAAAGATGGTATCCATCGCGAAGGATCTCTTAACCAGCAAATGGAGAGAGTTGATTCAATTTCTAGAGAGGCATGTGGGAGCATTTGCTTGGACCTTTGAAGACATGCTGAGGTCAATAGGGAGATAGCAGAACACTGAATTCCCACAGATCCTAAGATCAAACTAGTAAAGCAGAAGCTGAGCAGTATGAGACCAGAATAGGACGAGAAAGTCAAAGAGGAAGTAGCTATATAGATCCAAGCCAAGTTCTTAGAGGTGGTTGATTACCCAGAATGGTTGGCCAACATTGTACCAGTTGCCAAGAAGGATGGCCGGGACAGAGTATGTGTCGACTATCAGGATCTAAATAAGGCCTTGCCAAAGGATGACTTTTCCTTACCTCAGATAGACGTTTTGGTTGATAGTGCTGTAAGAGCATCAAAGTATTCTTTTATGGATGGGTTCTTCGGGTATAATCAGATCTTGATAAATGTAGTGGATAAGGTAAAGATAGCTTTCATTATAGAATGGGGCACTTATTGCTCCAATGCCATGCCGTTTAGGTTGAAAAATGTAGGAGCCACTTGTCAGAGAGCTGTCACCACATTGTTGCACAACATGATCCACAAAGAGGTTTAAGGATATATGGACGACATGCTAGTCAAAATGGAAAATCGATAGGATCATCCTTCCATCTTGGATAGGTTTATGACTAGAATTGAAAGATACAATCTCCAACTCAACCTGAAAAAGTGTGTGTTTGGTGTGACTTTCGAAAAATTGTTGGGGCACATAGTAAGTTAGAGGGAGATTGAGATGGACTAATACAAGATCAGAGCAATCAGAGATATGCCCTCTCCAAAGACAGAGAAATAAGTGAGGTCGTTCTTAGGATCACTGTTGTATGTGAGCCGGTTCATAGCAAGGCTAACAATGGATTATGAACCAATTTTCAAACTTCTCACAAAACAACAGCCAGTAGAGTTGAATGATCAATGCCAAGTCGCTTTCGAGGGAATCAAAGAGTAGCTATTCAATCCACCAGAGTTGAGGCATCCTACACCCGAGAAACCTCTAATTCTATATATGGCCATCGAAGATACAGCTGTGGGAGCTATGCTTGCACAAGAAGAGGGGATAAGAAGGAGTACCCCATATACTACTTAAGAAAAAAGCTGATGGAGTATGAGGTCAAGTATTCCATTGTGGAGAAACCTATGCCTCAATAGTGTGGCTTACCAAGAAGCTCTGCCACTACTTTCAGTCCTACAAGATTCAAACAGTGGCGAAGACCAACCTGATGAGATACCTTTGTCAAACCCCAGTCCTGATCGGAAAGCTATCAAGATGGTTGCTACTATTGTCAGAATTTTATATGGATTATGTAACCACGAAGGTGATAAAAGGAAGGGCTATAGTAGAATTTCTAGATAATCAACCTTTAGAATCGAACTACAAAGAAGACTTGGAGTTCCCAGGTGAGAAATTGGCATTAGTCAAGGTAGAGCCAGAGAAATGGATAATGTTCTTTGATGGGGCAGTAAACCAAGCGACTTGAGTTTCTTGTAACCAATAATGGGGTAGAATACGAGGCATGCTTGTTCATGTTGGAATCTCTCATCACATTAGCAGAACAGGAAGCTTTGGTAATTGGAGACTCATCCTTGGTCATCTGGTAAGCCAACGGGGATTGGTAAATTAAATAAGAGACTCTTCAGCCTTATTTTGAAGCAGTATAGGAAAAAGCCAACACATTCTGCAAATATGAATTTAGAATTGTACCAAGGGAAGAAAATCAGATGGCAGAAGCACTGGCAATACTGTCCTCTATATGGGAAGGCCCTCAGTCACAACCAATCTGACCTTTGATCTTGGAAACCTCTAAGGTGCCTTTCCACTAGAAGTCAACATGGCAACAGATGGGGTCCATGGTATTCAGATATCGTACAGTTCCTATAGATGAGACAATGCCCAAAAAGGGCTACCTTGGCTGACAAAATCTCCTTACAGAAGTTAGCAGCTCAGTTCAGGCCATACGAGGGGTAACTATTTAAGAGAACGGCAAATGGGTTACTATTAAGATGGTTGCCCAAAGTAAAAGTGAAACATGTTATGCAGCAAGTCCATAAAGGGGTATGCGAGCCTCAATGAACGGGTTGGCTCTAGGAAAGAAGATCTTAAGGCAAGGATACTTTCGGCTTTCCCTGCAAGCCCACTGTATCAATGAAGTTCGAAAATATCACGAGTGTTAGATATACGGAGAGCTTAATCAACTTCCACCAATTGGACTATAGAACCTGGCCACTCCATGGCCCTTTGCAGTATGGAGAGTTGATATTATGGAGGAAATTTGACCTCCGGCATTGAATAGGCATCGCTTTATTATGGTGGCAGTTGACTACTTCTCCAAATGGGTGGAAGCTGAGTCCTTTACTGAAATAACAGCTAAAAAGATGGTTCAGTTCATAGAAAAGAATATATTCTCTCGATATGGCATTCCCCATTACGTTGTTACAGATGATGGGGTATAGTTCCAAGGGGTCACGACAGAACTGTTAGAAGAGAAGGGGGTTGAGCATCACAAGTCATCTCCCTATCGACCATAGCCAAATGGCGCAGTATAAGCAGCAAACAAGTCCATGAAGAATATCCTTTCAAAAATGATAGTGACCTATCGAGACTGGGTAGAAAAGTTACCACTGGCTTTATGGGGATACAACACAAGTGTATGAACCCTTACAGCTGAGACACCTTATTCCCTGCTCTATAGGATGGAGACAGTATTTCCATTCAAAGTAGAAGTGAAGTCTCTGAGGGTGGCCTTATAAGCACAGTTACCTGAAGCAGAATGGGCGAAGACGAGATATAAACAATTGGTACTGATTGATGAAAAGCAGCTAAAAGCCCTAGATCACCTACAGATGTACCAACAGTGTATGGCCAAATCTTACAACTCAAAAATCCAAACTCAAGGCTGTCAACTTAAACTTAGAGATCTAGTTCTCAAGAAGGTGAAGCAATCCCACACCGATCTTAGGGGAAAGTTCAAGCCCACATGGGAGGGGCCATTCGCCATAAAAAAAATTTCAAAGGAGCCATCAAGCTCATGGATATAGACGGTAATAACTTTGTCAACCCCTTCAACATGGATCACCTCAAAAGATACTATGTGTGAATCCTCCAGAATCACACAGCAGAGCAGGAAGAGGAGACGACACGGTCCTCCAAAATCGATATCATCATACCATCTGTTCCCACTCTTATTTAATCAGTAGGTTGACATGTTCGCTAGAAGTTTTAGAATGAGTGCTTGTATGAGTGAATAAATACATCAATTAAAAACATCCTTTTAAACGAAGCATTTGAAAACTTATTGTGCGTGGTTGAACACATCATTTATTTTTTAAAATTTCTTACCGTCATTATCTGCTTGTCTCGATCCAGTTATGCTGCCATGATGTATAAAACAAATATATATATATAACAAAAATAATAAATGGCACTTCAGTTAAAAATTTAGGACCACAGCTCGTCAGAATGAAAATCGAGGCATCCCCGGCGGTCTGGGCAAAAACTAGAGCAGCTCACTAGGGCAAAACCTAGGAGATTCCCAGAGGTCTAGGTAAAAATTAGAGCATTTTGAAATCGTTTCTATCCCTAACAGCATCAAAGTGAAAATGGCTTAAGCAACAACCTGGAGGAAAAACCAAGAGGACCTTGATCTCCCATTTTAGTCACCACAGCATGCCTCAACAGATCTAAAAAAGAAGCATCTTCGCATACATCTACATTAATGTTCATGCATACATAACGTATAATAGACATATGGGCATATGCATCCCATGACTAATCTCATTCTTGATCGAAAGGGTAAAATTTTTTTGTTTCAAAATCTATCCATCGAGGAACGAGAACTAGTCCCCCTCCTACCCACTCTCATCTAAGTTGTAAGTCTAAGCACACCATTTTATCTAGGTCGAAGATCTAAGTTCTCCCCTTTATTTAGATTGTAGATCTAAGTTCACCCCTTATCCAGGTCGTAGATCTAAGTTCACTATCTTATTTAGATCCTAGATCTAAGTACACTCTCTAGGTTGTAAGTCTAAGCACACCCCTTTATCTAGGTCGTAGATCTAAGTTCACCCTCTAGATTGTAGATCTACGTACACTCTCTTATCAAGGCCGTAGGTCTAAGTCCACCCTTTTATCCATGTCATGGACCTAAGTTAACTCTCTTATCTAGGTTGTAAGTCTAAGCACACCCTTCTATCTTGGTCGTAGATCTAAGTTCATCCTCTTATCTAGGTTGTAGATCTAAGTTTAGCGTCTATCTAGGGTGTAGATCTAAGTTTACCCTCTATTTAGGTCGTAGATCTAAGTTCACTCCTATCTAGGTCGTAGATCTAAATTCATCTTCTTATTGAGGCTGTAAGTCTAAGTACACTCTCTTATCAAGACCATAGGCCTAAGTCCGCTCTTTTATCCAAGTCATAGACCTAAATTCACCTTTATCTAGGAAAAAAAGTCTAAGTTCACTTCCTTATCTCAGTGAGAAGTCTTACATCACATGCATGCATCACATACACATAATCTTGCATCGCATAAGTTTTCATTTCTTGATCGAAGGGGTAAAAATTTTTCTTTCAAAATTCATTAATCAAGAAATGAAAACTAGCTACACCTGTACTAGTTTGAAAGATGGGTCTAGGGGTAGGATCTTAAGGAACGTTTAGCAGGTTACTCAGACTCTTGACAACATATGTTACAACAGACCTCAAGTTCATAACACCGGTAAGCGATTCCCCAATAGATCAAGCCTCGACGACTCCATACTCAGGTAAGTATACCCTATGCTCACAATTGTGTTCCTGTATTCAGATAATGAATCTAGTCATATGAGGGGCAACTGTAAGCATGTGACTTTTTTCCTTAGGGCGATGATGAAACCAGCATTCTTCGACACCTTTGTCGCGCTTTGTATTCACTCAGGTTGATTGAAAGAGCAATCCTAGAACTCTGACATCCACACCACGAAGACCCGAATCAAGTGTGTATCGAGTGGTTTTAGTGAGGCAAATCCCGCCATAGGAACGTGGACCTAAGGCTCAATTAGGCTCAAGCCCATCCCTTAGACCCACACACCCATAGCCTAAATACTTAAGTAATGAAAACATCTTTTAGTGCCTTAAATTAAAAATGAAAATCTGATTTTTAGAACCATAAAAGAGAAATAAAATAATGAAATAAGAGGATAAGCATCTTTTGACCCATTGTATGAAAAAGGAAAGTTTACAAAGGTGAAAGGGGATTCAAAATACTACCATTTTAGAGGAGACGAAGACATTTCAGTCCATAAAAGAGATCAAAATCTGATCTTAAGGGGGGATCACGTTTTTGGCATCAAGAAAGAAGACTACAAAATCTGATTTTTTTTCTCTTCTTTTCATCTTCAACTCCTTTTTTACCACCTTCAACTCATCCTCTTTTCACCATTATCTACCATCATCATCTCTTCACTTATTTTTTCCTCTCTTAAACTTGATTTCTCTCTTTTTTTTTTATCTTAAAGTCTTCATCTTTTCTTCTTCTTTCATCTTGCAAGAACAAACAAAAACTCTCAAAAACAAACTCATCCAAATACCAAAAATCTTAAGCAATACCAAAGTAAGAGATTTAAGCAATAAATCTCCTTGCTTTGGGGTTTTGGTAACTAATACCATCTCAAACTCAACAAGAAAACACTTGGTTCAGGTGTTTGGGTTTCGGTGAAGTCCACCGGAGAAAACTTAGGTCTCAGCTCTCAAGCTAGTGGAATACACGACATTAAGGTAACTTTAAGCCCTAAACTTCTTGCATTTTCTCTTATGCCATGTAGAATTTCGTTCTTGCATTTGTTAGGTTTGATGTTCATATTTTATTAATTAAAAAGCAAATAAGTTAAAAATTGGAGCTTTGGTCAAGAAAATGTAAGATACTCTGGAAACACGGTCAAAAGATAACTAAAAATGTCCTTTTTATGACATTATGGACTACCTTTGCTGTTGTGGAGTGTTTGTGGACAAAACCAGACAAAAAACGGACAAAATCGGACTAAAATAAACTTAAATAGGAAATACGTACCATTTGGAAGTAAGGATCTAATAATATGAAATTTGGTGTTAGAATTACATTTTCACTCATAAAAATGGTTAAAATTTGAATCCCAACTATCCTAGAGTAATTTCGCATTCCCAACCAAAATTCCTAAGAGAAAAAAAAAATATTTTTACCCTGTAATTGAGCATGTACTTACTAAGTACTAGCTTGAGTACAAGACACTGACTTGTGTCCGAGCAAGTACTCGCCGAATACCAGCTCAAGTATGAGGCACTGCCTTGTGCTCGAGCAGGTGCTCACCTAGTAGTAGCTTAAGCACAAAGCACTTCCTCTGTTCTTGGGTTGTACTCGATGAGTACAGGTCAGTAGTCACTGAGTATAGGCCCTGAAATCCCCCCGACCCCTTTTTTTGCCCAATTTTTTAGATTCTCGCATTTTTGAACCTTCACTTAAATAAGTAGTGTTTTTCCTCACATAATATCCAAAAAATAAATGTTTTTCAACCATACATCATTTGAGTATTTTGTTTATTTACGCCTTTACTTGTTTGATGTTGAGACGATGCTTGCCGATAAATGAACCCTTTATATATGTGTATGTGGGACTTAGATTTAATTCTATAAATGTACATTGGCATCTAAAAAACCATGTCGGAAGCTAGATTTAGGGTCGCTAACACCATTCAATGAAGGGAAAGTGTCTCCCGGATATCGACCTCATTAAAAATTACATTTCCATAACTAAAACCGAGCCAAAAGAATTTCTAAAATAATAATCACCATAACCCCATCCGAAAATGACAAAATAATTTTCGGACCGTCATGAGACCATCTTTTGACCCAAACTATTTCGATTCGACTCTTCGAGTTGGATCAAATGGCCCCCTAAATAAAAGTCCCTGAGCTATCACATCTCTCCATTCTTATTGCATGTCCGTTTCAAGCATGATATTTTGTGCAATCTGTTTAATTATTAACTATTATACATGTATGTATGATGTATGTTACCCCAACCCACAATTCAACAATGTACCCCGTAGTATAGCTTGTGCAAATGGTTTGCAATGGTGTGTATATTTTACCGCTTTCTCTATCGCTTTTGTGTGCCCGTTCACGTTAAAATTCAAAATAAAATCAACCTTAGGCTTTTCCAAATAAAAATACTTTGTTTTTAAAATGTTGTCGATTTCTTAAAGGTCTTTTGGAAGATGATCAGTAAATGTCTTATCCAGACTCGATCTCTGGATCACGGTTTTGGATTCAAACTTAGGATCCAAGAAATACTGTGAACTAATTCCCGGTAGAGCTTAGAACCGGGTGGTGACTCCAAATATTGTTTCTTTAAAGATTCGAGTTTGAATTTCTTCTAAAAAACATTTTCATACCATAACTTGGGATTTCAAACTAAAACTCCTAGGCCCACATTCACATGGATGTTTCGTTTGAATGGTTCTTCTTTTGAAAACCTTGAAGTTGCTTTTAAGGTGAAAGGTGTTTTCGAAAGAATTATTCCATTCGCTTAGAAAACATTTTTACCTTCATTATCTTCTCATTAAGTCAAAAAGACTAATTTTTCTTAAACTTTAATTTTCCAAAAAGTAGGCCTTGCCTTTCGAAAAAGGTCACTTACTCACAAACATATAAAGCAAAGGATTCCCGATTTCACGATCGAAAGGTTTGAAGTGTGGCCTTATAAGCAGGAGGCCTGGTTTTACGAGATGCACAGGTGGCTCAGGTACTAGAAGGAAAAGGAAAGCTGACAGCCAATTAGGAAGGCCCGTACAGAGTTAGGGAATTCCTAGGACCATTCATGGTGAGACTGGAAAAGATGGATGGCAGAGAGCTTTCCAGAACATGGAACTTGCAAAACTTACGGCTATACACCCCTACTCCCCCTATGTAAACTATGTAAAAATGAAATGTACTTCTGTTTCCAATTTTGTTGTATATACATCATCAACAGTCATGAGGTGACTGACCTGTCACCCCTCACTGACTCACTTTATGTCAGGAGGTGATCGACCTGCTCTTCCTTGCTGATCCTTTATGCCAAAAAGTGATCGAGCATCTCTCCTTCATTGGCCCATCAATAGTCATGAGGCGACTGACCTGTCACCCCCTTACTCACTTACTTCATGTCAGGAAGCGATCGACCTACTCTCCCTCACTGACCCTTTATGCCATAAAATGATCGAGCATCTATCCTTTATTGGCACATCAACAGTCATGAGGTGGCTGACACGTCACCCCTCACTGACTCACTTCACGTCAAGAGATGATCAACCTACTCTCCCTCGCTGACCCTTCATGCCATGAAGTGTTTGAGCATCTCTCCTTCATCGACCGATCAATAGTCATAAAGTGGCTGACCCGTCACCCCTCACTGACTCACTTCATATCAGGAGGTAATCGACCTGCTCTCCCTCGTTGACCTTTTATGCCATTAAGTGATTGAGAATCTCTCCTTTATTGGCCATCAGTAGTTATGAGGCAGCTGACCCGTCACCCCTCACTGACTCACTTCATGTCAGGAGGCAATCGACCTGCTTTCCCTCGCTAACCCTTTATGCTACGAAGTGATCGAGCATCTTTCCTTCACTGACCCATCAACAATCGTGAGTCTGCTGACCCGTCACCCCTCACTGACTCACTTCATGTCAGGAGGCGATCAACCTGCTCTCCCTCACTGACCCTTCATGCCATTAGTGATCGAGCATCTCTCATTCATTTGTCCATCAACAGTCACGAGGCAGCTGACCCGTCATTTCTTACTGACTCACTTCATATCAGGGAGCGATTGACCTACTCTTCCTTGCTGACCCTTTATGCTATGAAGTGATCGCGCATCTCTCCTTCATTATCCCATCAATAGTCATGAGAAGGCTGACTTGTCGCCCCTTACTGACTCACTTCACATCAGGATGCGATTGACCTGCTCTCTTAGGGGTAAGCATGGATCGGTTCGGTTGAAAAACCGATCCGATCCAAAAAAAATCCAATCAAAACTAAGGGATTTTTATGAATCCAATCCAATCCATTTTCCTAATTGTTATTTTATTATTTTCATAAGCCAAATTTCAATATTCTAATGTTACAAACATCCATTTTAAGATAAATTTCATAATTTTAGCATCAATATTAAATAAATAAATAAACATTTTATTTAAATTAAGCTTAACAAATTAACTATACAATATTAAATAATTTAAAGTTGACATAATTCTCCATAAAAAAATAAAAATGTCAAATGAAAAATTTCTCAAAAAGCTTAAGATTGAAATAAACTCTAGTCAATTATGTGTGAAAATCTACAAATAACAAATATCAAATATCAAATTAGTTAAAACAAATAGGATATAGTATTTTACAATTAGGGTAGATTGGATTTCGGTTTAATTTGATTTTAAACCGATTTGGTCTGATCCGATCTGAAATCCAAACATCCTAAAAAATAAAAACCGATTCAAACCAAACTAGTAAATAGATTAATTCAGTTTGGTTTGGATACATTTCGATTTTCGATTTTTAGACATTGGTTTGGTTTTGCTCTCCTATACGCTCACCCTTGGTGACCCTTCATTCCATGAAGTTATCAAGCATCTCTTCTTCATTGGCCCATCAACAGTCATGAGGTGGCTGACCTGTTACTCCTCACTGACTCGCTTCATGTCAGGAGGTTATTGACCTGCTCTCCCTCACTGACCCTTTATGCCATGAAGTGATCGAGCATCTCTCCTTCGTTGGCCCATTAACAGTCATGAGGTGGCTGACCTGTCACCCCTCACTAACTCACTTCATATCAGGAGGCGATCAACCTGCTCTCCCTTGCTGACCCTTTATGCCATAAAGTGATCGAGCATCTCTCCTTCATTGGCCCATCAATAGTCATAAGGCATCTGACCCGTCACCCCTCACTGACTCACTTCACGTAAGGAGGCGATGGACCTGCTCTCCCTCGCTGACCCTTAATGCCATAAAGTGATCGAGCATCTATCCATCATTGGCCTATGAATAGTCATGAGATGGCTGACCCGTCACCCCTCACTGATTCACTTCACATCAGGGGGTGATCGACCTGCTTTCCCTTATGCCATGAAGTGATCGAGCATCTCTCCTTCATTGGATCATCAACAGTAATGAGGTGGTTGACTCTTCACCCCTCATTGACTCACTTCACGTTAGAAGGCGATCGACCTGCACTCCCTCACTGACCTTTCATACCATGAAGTGATCGAACATCTCTTCTTTAAAGGCCCACCAACAAGTCATGAGGTGGCTAGTTTCACGTCAGAAGGCGATTGACCAGCTCTCCCTCGCTGACTTGAAACCATGAAAAGCTATAGCTTCTCCCTCCATAACCGAATGAAAAATAAATGCATGACACTAACAATCAAACATCTCCCATTCATCATTAAAAACATAAGGCAAGAGAAAAGTCCCTTTTTATTCATTTCCGCAAACTTTTAAAATATGCAGGTATCAACAATAAAATAAATACATAAAAAAGAAGAAGAGGAGAGAAGGGTGAATAAAAAAGTATCCAAGGAGCAGTAGGCATGGCTGGCAGCTAGGGAGCTAAAACAGGATCCAACAAGGCCACAGGAGTCTCCACTGAAACCTGGCATACTGGAGTTGTAATCGGAGCCTCCGTAGCTAGGGGCTCCTCTTGTGGTGGCGCAGGCTCATTTGATAAAGCCGCCCCAGCTGGGGAAGACACTTTTGTAGCCCCCTCTACTACCGTCTCCCCCTCAGAAGAAAACACCACATCTCCCCCAACTGATTCCCCTTTCTCGCCTAGAACCCGCTCCACGCATTAATGGTATGTAGCCATACCTTCCTCAAACTCCTTTTTAGTGGAAAACTCCACCTCAGCAGCCACCGGCTCAGTCCTTGGGTCAGCAAGAGCCATATCTATGCACTTCTAGGCAAAAAAGAAGGCAATGTTTGCATACTCCTCAGGGAGCGCCAGCCACTTAT
>CAOJCR016576630.1:0-11455 GCA_948330485.1 Euphorbia neoarborescens
ACGGATAAGGCTTTGGAATGGCATCAATCGTATGTTAGAAGTAGGGGAGATGTTGGAGACGTTATGTGGGAAGAGTATGTTAAAGTTTTAGAAGGCAGGTTTGGGGATAGGATTTTTGAAAATCCTATGGCTGAGCTTAAACGTTTGAACCGAACAGGAGCATTAATTCAGTACATCGAAGCTTTTGATGCTTGTGCTTATCGAACGACTTTAACGGAAGACAATGTGTTGAGTTGTTTCATTACAGGATTACAGGATGAAATCGGATATCCTGTACTGATGCAGGGTCCCAGGATGTTACAGCAAGCTTATGCCATGGCTTGGATGCAGGATGCATATTTACAAGTTATGTGGACGGGAAGATCAACATGAGTAAAAGGAGGAATTCAGCGAATATAGGATCTGTTCCTAGAATTACTCCAAAACCGCCATTCTTCCAGCGCTGATTGGACCGAGGATGCCTGTTATGCCAGTGAACGGACTAGTTCGTAATCCAGCAAAGGTCAGATGGATAACCGAGGCTGAGATAGCAGATAAAAGAGCTCGGAATCTGTGTTTTTGGTGTTATGAGAAGTATACTCCGTTGCATCAGTGTAAGCAAAAGTATCTTCATACAATCTTAATTCAAGAATGTACTGAAGGATATGAGGAAGAAGTGAGGGATGAGACAGCTAAGGAACTTGAGCCAGTGATATCGTTATATGCCATGGGATCCTTGATTGGTGATGGAGGACAAACTATGCGGGTGTAAGGCAAATGCAAGAAACAGAAATTAGAAGAACACTAGAGAGAGAGAATTTCCAATTTTCATAAACCGTAATTTCAAAATACAATAATCCGTGGCTTTTATAGCCATTACACTTTGCTGCTTTCTTTATTACAGGTAAAACGCTACGTTTCACTTGTTATTAATAACTATGCTACATCGTCGTTTCTATCTTCTTCAAGTGAAACGCAGCGTTTTACCTGTAGTAAAGAAAGCAGCAAAGTGTAATGGCTATAAAAGCCACGGATTATTGTATTTTGAAATTACGGTTTATGAAAATTGGAAATTCTCTCTCTAGTGTTCTTCTACTTTCTGTTTCCTCTTCTCTAATTCTTTGAATTCCAGTTCCTCACATCAAGAGATTGGGAGAAAACGGAGAATAATGGCGATGTTGATAAATTATAGATTGGGACCATAGCAGAGTTTGTTCACTTTTAAATCGAAGCGGAAGTAGGTTAAAAATGACAGTATGGGACCATAGCTAATAGCAAAAGTCTCTCCTCTTTCGAAATCTTTTTTCGGATGACCAGTCATGCTCATAAACAATTTTTCGTCAAAATCATAGTGGCCAACCGTTTCGATGCTTGGACTGGAGGTGGATGAAGAAGAGGATGATGGGTGAAGAGAAATGAAACCAGCCAGAATTATTTTGAGTTCTCTCTTTTTTTCGGAACCAGATTCTCTCCAGTTCGTACGGAACTGGAGAAGTCCGGTTCCAGCAATCTCAGCCGTCCATCAAAAGATGGATGGCTGAGATTCAACCGGACCTCTTCAGTTCCGTACGGAACTGGAGAGAATCCGGATCCCTTTTTTTCACAAAAAGCCTTTTCCTCAAAAATGTTAAAATTTTAAGAATTTTTTGTGGGAAAGATTTTGACCTAAAGTGTTTTTTTGAAAAAATTTATTTGTAGCGACAATTAAATTTATTTCTTTTTTTCATTTTAGTTTAATTTTTACAACAATTTGATAAAATTGTTACATTAGGTTAGTCATATGTGACAAAATAAGTAACAATTAATATTTTTGTTGCATTAATCTTTATTGTCTTAGTTGCATGCAACAATATTGTAATAATATTAAAAAAAACCAAAAAATATCTATCTAAGACAACAAAATGCAAGTAACATGAAAAAATTTAGTTGCAGTAGACCATATATGGTGTAGTGAAAGAAAAATGAGCAAAACTGAAAAAGACTTTGAGAAAAAAGAAAAAAAGAAGTAAAATTAAATAAGAGAAAAATATGAGAAATTCAAACTTGAAAAACGTACAACATTGTGTGGGAATTGTTTTGTTATAATTCATTATTCAATTTAGAATAAATAAATTAATTAGGAATAAAAAACAGTTAAAAAATAATATATTTATTGTGTTAATATTATATAATTTATGTATTATTATAAAAAATAAATTAATGTATATTTAGCATTTAAAAATAGAATATATATGAAAAGAAAAATATATAATATAATTTTTAAAATTAATTGAATTTTTGGTTTAAAGGATTTCTTACTGATCGAAGCCATTATATATATAATTTAATTTGTTAATAAAATTAATAATATTTTAAAAAAAAATTAGTATATTTATAGTGTTAATATTATATAATTTATTGATTATTATGAAAAATAAAAATTAATATATGTTTAGAAATTAAAAATGTATATATTGCAATAGATAAAATTATGGGTGTTAGCATTAGATACAATTAGTTTCAACCGTTGCATTTTAGTATTGTATTAGTCTCAACCATTGCATTTTAGTGTTGCATTAGCTTTAGCTGTTACATTTTGGTATTGCATTAGCATCAAACGTTACAAAAAGACGTTGCATTAGTTTTTACCATTGCATTTGACTGTTGCATTAGCCTTAACCGTTGTAATAGGGTGTTGCATTAGCTATAACTGTTGCATTTAGTGTTGCATTAGGTGTACCTATTATATTAGGGTGTTGCATTTGGTCTTTTATATAGTAGTGGACCATGGGTCAGAACAACGACTAACATGGCCAAGTTGGACATGGTACTAGAGGCCCACTCATATCATGACACGTGGAGAGATAGGACAAAAGAGCTCCCAATACCATATATAAAGCTAAGAACTAATATAAGTCAATTATCTTGAACACTTATATCCTAAGTTACCTACTTCTTCTAGACAATCATTGACTTAAGCATTAGAGTGGAATAATCCAGGCAATCCAGCTCCGATTATCTTTCCTGCAAATGGACGGAACCCCTCCGACAAGACTCTCAGGCAACACCGACTTTTAGAAGCTATCATTTAGTGTGGTGAGCATGGACCAGTAGTGACAATGCCTTGCCCTATAACAAATACGAATCCAGTAGATTCCGCTAATCCTATTCCCACTGCAAATCTCGTTGGAGCTCCATCACAAATGAGTGCTCTAGACCCTGTAGCAGCTCATCGGAATATTATCGCCTATTATGGCATCACTCTTGAGCTTGCAGCCATTCTTGGGCTCTCTTCTCTCCCCGCAATAGCAACATTAAGCCAGTAGCTTCTAGTTACGAGAATAGTGACTCACCAACCACCAATCTGACCCTAACGTCCAGCCCTACATGCATGCATACCCTTCAGCTTGCACTGAGACATTCCACCCAGAACCCTCAATGGATGCCTCTATGTATTACAAACCTTAGGGATATAGGCCTTATGCTTGGCCCCAATATCCTTCCATACGAAACCGTCCTACATCATCCCCACACTATACTCCTCAACCTATACAGGCACATACCCCACTGGGCTCACCTTAATCACCCCTACCCCCACCAGCTCTTGTAAGACCAGCATTTTCAACCCTAGCATAGCCTCAGGTAGTGGCTACCGCAACTTTGACAGTTGATCTACTGGCAGATCCTAGATTTGAAGCTTTGTTGAGGAAAGGTCTCAACAAATATAATGTTGCATATCAAGACCCAATCTCTCATTCTACAGAATCCCATTTTCTAAATGAATTATGGTCATGCCATTTGATCCTAAATTCAAATAACTATTCATGAAGGACTATGATGGAAGAGGCAATCCGAAGGATCACATTCGAACCTTTGCAAAAAAAATAAGGCTAGCTGAAGCCATGGAATGCCTTATGTAGCATCCCGGGTCTGATCGGCTGGCCCCATAAACCACCATGAGTCTTTCCAACATGCTTTATCCTCACTCACATGCTTCCTGAAAATCACTTCTCAAGAGGTCACCCATCCTAGGATTTTCCAAAGTCAAGCACGCTTAACTTTGGAGTTCTCGTCGAATAAGCTACCGAAAAGAAGATGCATCCTGATGGTATAGGTAGCACATATCAACCCTTATAAGCTCCTTCTCGACTGTACCATCCCATACTAGTACAGCCTCGAAGTCACTCGCCCTCTTGACTATACCATCCCATACCAGTATAGTCTCGAATACCCTCTTGTTCTGGTGTAATCCAATTCATTCCTACCCCGATCGTCATCCCGCAGGCCGCTCCTTGCTCATGTCTTCCCACCCCGGCACCACCCTACCAGGACCGGGTCGTTACACCTTATATGTGGATTGTTCAGTATAACATCCAGGGGACCCACTTTCCTGTGGTTTGACAATTTAGATCCCAGGTTCATCATGGGATGGGACCACTTAAAGAAGCTCTTCCGTGCTAATTTCTCGAGGTCCATAACCATTGGTAAGCCGTCTCGCAGTGTCCATGATGTGAAGCAACAAACTGGTGAACCTCTACAAAAATGCATATAGCGTTTTAACTAGGCCTATCTAAACGTCAAGAATCTAGATTTTACCACAGCTTATAAGGCCTTCATCTAAAATACGACTAATGAGAAGATACGCCATGATTGCATCATGCAGAAACCTAAGGACAGAATCGCCATGATCACTTGGGCCAAACATTTTGTGGAAGTAGAGGAAATGGAGGAAGGGTCTGGAAAAATGCTAAGAATAGAAACTATGATGACCCCACCCCCAGCAGAATATTCCAGTGATGGTTACACCTGGTGAGATAGGCTGGACCACTTTAAGAGAAAGAAAGATCATCGGTTCACTCCGTTTCTCAAAACTTCTAATAAAGAGGTGCTAGAGGCATGGACAGACAGAAGGGCCTCCTCTAACACCCGCTACTCGGGGTCTCAAAAGATGCCTTATTACTGATACCACAATACTGATGGGCATAGTACCAAAGAGTGCAGGGTCTTGGCATAAGATATTGAATCAGTGATTCAGAAGGGCAAAACAAGGGCCATCGAGTTAAAGCAGGGTAGTACTTCTAAAAGTTCTTAAGAAAGTGAGCAGAAAGAATCTGGGGGTGATCGTCGCCCAGCTCGAGGTAGTAAAGGGGTAGTGATGGTCATTTTGGGAGGACCAGAGAATGAATCTCATTCTAAAAGGCGGATGGAAGGCAAGCAGAGATAGACCGAAGGGGAAGCTTTTTGCCCCTTTGAAGAAATCAATGATGTTCCAGCAGTTCATGCAGACGCATTTGTTATAGAGGCATGCCTTGAAGGGTATATAGTAAAAAGAATCTTGATTAATTTAGGGAGTTTGGTTAGCCTTATTACCAAACATGCGTCAGAAAAGATAAGGCTACCACCATAGCAGATTCAACCTGTGCACGCGTCTTTGGTAGGATTGGGTGGCCATCCTATATCGGTTGTGGGTTAGGCCACACTCTTATTGGAAGTAGGCGATGGCAGACAAGTTTTGCGTACAGATTCTCTATTCACCATCATCGATGCGCCTCTTGCATGTAACATTATTTTAGCGTTGTTCTATCTTTGCAGTACTTAGCTATGCAGATCCTTATCAAAGGGGGTATGGCTGTCGCCATGGGAAGTCAACAAGCTGCTCATGAGACTTACTTGGTGTCTTTACAGATGGTGGAGGAAGCAAAGTAGGAAGATCATACCTAACATATCGAGCCAATTGACGAACTGGAAGCCTTCATAGTTAGGGAAGGAAAAGAAGTCATAATCTCGAAGGTAATAAGCCCAGGATTACGATCTCAATTGATGCAGGTCTTGGTGGAAGAACAACATACTTTTGCATGGGTTAAAACTGACATTGAAGGGGTTTCCACCTCGGTAATCTAGCACTGGCTGAATGTTGACCCGAAGGCAACTCCGGTTGTTCAGAAAAGAAGAAATTAGGCGCTAGAGCTCCAAGAGGCCACCAAAATGGAAGTTAGAAAATTTCTAGAGGCAGGACACATCCTTAAAGTGCATTACCCTAATAGGTCTTTAATGTGATCCTAGTAAGGAAGCCAAGTGGTGCTCAAAGGATGTGCATGGATTTTACCGATCTCAACAAAGCTTATCCAAAAGACAGTTATCCCTTACCCAATATTAATGAGTTGGTAGATTCCCCTGTAGGCTATACCATGCACTTAAGTATGGATGCAATGGTAGGATACAATCAGATTCAGATAGACCCAGAGAATGAGGAAAAGACATCCTTCATCACTCATTAATGCACATATTGTTATAAGGTGATGCCTTTCGGCCTAAAGAATTTTGGCACCACATATCAACGATTGGTTAACAAAATGTTCAAAGACCTGATAGGGAAGACAGTTCAAGTCTATGTATATGACATGATCGTGAAAAGCCAAACAGAAGCCAACCATCCTAACAATTTGAAAATAGCCTTTTAGATCCTACAGAAATTTTGCCTTAAGATGAACCCAGAGAAGTGTGCTTTTGGCATAAAAGGTGGAAAGTTCTTGGGCTTTATGATATCTCAATGAGGGATTAAAGCCAACCCAAAAAAAATTTAGGCGATCCATGATGTCAAGCCCCTTCGGACCCTTAATGGAGTGCAGAATGGCCGCCCTAATGCCCTGTATTGGTTCATATCTTTTTCAGCTAAATGGTTCTTACCCTTCTTTCATGCAATCAAGAAGGACTAGAAGTTCAGATGGGATAAGGTCTACCAGGTATCCTTCAAGTATATCAAGAGGTTCTTATCAATCCCACCTCTACTTAGCAACCTTGTATCCGGGGAAAATTTGATAATTTACCTGGCAGCCACTGAAGAAGCAATTGTTATCCGCGAGAAGGACAAGCAACAATACCCAGTGTATTATACCAGTCATGTCCTTAAAGGCACGGAGTTGCGGTATCCCAAAATCGAAAAGCTCACTCTGGCTCTAGTGTCTACTTCTACAAAGCTCAGGCCTTATTTCCAAGCACACTTTATCATTGTCCGAATAGGCTTCCCACTAAGAAAAGTTTTACAGTGAATAGAGACTTCGGGAAGGATATCTGAATGAGTGGTTAACTAGGGGAATTCGATATTTGATTGCAAGCCAGACCAGCGATAAAGGCACAAGTGCTAGCCGACTTAATCACGGAGTTTGCATGACTACAAGAGCAAACAATCCTCTAACTAGAATAATGAAAGGTATAGGTTGACGGGGTATTTTCCCAGGAGGGTACTAGCATCGAGGTATACATTTAGGGACCTAACCAAATCAAGCTTAGATATGCCTCCAAGATTTGCTTCCCTGTAACCAACAATGCTGTAGAATATAAGGCCATGATTAAAGCCTTACAGCTTATTAAGGATATAGCTCCAGATAAGGTCCGCATCCAGAGTGATTCTAGGTTGGTCTCTAATCAGATTAACAAACATTTTCATACCAACTATGCACATATGGTGGAGTACTTGACTCATGTTTGAAATTTTCTAACCGACCTTGAGAGGAAAGGCACATCCTGGGTGATTAAGCGCATCCCGAATGAGCAGAATCAAGAAGTAGACATGTTGGCCAAAATAGCAGTTGATAAAGGAGAATGGAACTCCTTGCAATGTCTAATAGAAATACAGATGCAACCAAGCTTATCTACTGACCACGCCCTCCCTATTTCAACCGTCGCTCTTTGTTGGCATTCTCCCTTTATCATATACCTTAGGGAGGGCATCCTGTACACCAATAAGGAACATGCATCCTCCATCACTAAACGGGCTGGTCTAGGAGACCAATTATATTGGCGGTCATTTTCCCAGCCACTCCACAAATTCATAAATAAGGATGAGGGAAGTTATATTTTGCGAGAATTGCATGAAGGAATATATTGCTCTTATTAGGCTTCCCTGTCCTTAGTACGGAAAGCTCGGCTTAGCAGATTCTCTTGGGAATCAATAAAGAAAGAATCCAATAGCTATATAGAAGCATACCAGTAGTCCCAAGTAAATGCCAAGAAAAGTCACCTTCCCCAACAATTCTAGCAGGTATCCCCGCTGCCTACCCTTTCACCACTTGGAGCATCGACATCATGGGACCCGTACTTGAAGCCAGCCGTAAAAGGAAGTTCCTCTTTGTAGCTGTTAACTATTTGTTTTGAATGGGTTAAGGCACAGGAGGTAAGCAACAACACCCAAAAAAGGGTCATCGACTTCGTCTAAGATCAAACCATCACTGATTCAGCATACCCCAAAGGGTCATCACGGACAATGGCACACAGTTTGCATCCATCAAATTTCGAGACTTCTATTCCAATCTACACATCCTTTAAAGCTTCACATCCGATACCCATCCACAAACCAATGTCCGACTGAAGTCACCAACAGAACCATCAGGGATAACATCAAGAAGAGGTTGGTAGCACACAAAATATCTTGGGCAAACGAACCTAACAGTGTGCTAACCATACCACATTAATAACAGTAACAGGATAAACACCTTTTGAATTAGTATACAGTGTCGAAGCACTCACCCCGTAGAGATTGGAGCACCAAGCAACAATGTGGCTTTCTACTCAGAGAAGCAGAACAACATCAATCTCAAACACCACCTGGACTCCATAGAAGAACGAAGGGACCGAGAATATATCCTGATGGCAGCATACAAGGCAAAGATGGTTTGATATCACAATCAACGGGTTCGAAGCATTGTAGTAAAGATAGGAGACCTTGTCCTACGAGTTGCATAAGCCGCCCAAGTATAGGAGGGTAAACGAATTCTAGCAGCCAACTGGGAAGGACTGTACAGGGTTAAGGAAGTTATAGGACAAGCTACTGTATGACTAGAAAGAATGGATGGCAGAGAACTACCCAAAACATGGAATTTGCGCAATATGCGCCTTTACATCCCAAATACCACTATGTAACTATTCAAAATGTATCAGGGATCTTTCTTTTTACTTGTATGGTGTCAACAATCTTTAACACTCATAAGGCAACTGTCCAGTCACCCCTCACTGACCCATTAAACATTAGAAGGCGGTAGACTAGCTCTCCCTTGCTCATCTAATATTTTCCATAAAGCAGTCGAGCATCTCCCCTTCATTCGCCCTTAACAAGTCATGAGGAGACTAACCAGTCACCCTTCACAGACTCATAAATTATCAGGAGTGATTGACCAACTCTCCCTCATTGATTTGTCATTTGACATGAAGCGGTCTAGCGTCTCCCCTTCATTGGCCCTCCTCGCCCGTTATCTTTATAAAAACATAATTACATAGTTTCAAAAGAACAAAACCCATGGAAACCTTATACTATTTTGAGTACCTTCACTAGATACATAGAATAAAACTATAAAGGCCTGTTCATCAGCATCAAAATATCAAGCTAATAAGACTCAACAACACGAAAGCAAAAAATAGATAAGAAATTGCATATTTCTATTTATTAGAAAACGTTTTACAATAGTCACATTCACAAAAATAAATCTATCTACTTCTCAGATGGATGAGAGCTAGATGTCTCCCCGTGCTAGAGAACCCCAACTGTAGAGCTAGTAGGCATCAGCTCATCAGTAGGTAAGGTCACTTCAGCAAATGGTGCCACCACAATCGCCACTTCTTTGGCAGACCCTTCTTCAGTAGACAAGCTGGCACTAGTAGTAGCCTCAGCCTCTTCCTCCCTTCCCCTCCTCAGATTTGTAATCCAGTTAATAAGCATCTGATACTCAAGTCCACCCTTATTAAACTCATCCTTTGAGGGGAATGTCACATCAATAGATAATAGTTTTGGATTTGAGTTGGTCCTAGCCAGGTCTATTCACTTCTGACCAAAGAAATAAGCAATCCTTAAGAATGCATCACCATATTTATGCAAGTTAGCTTCAAAATCCTCCTCTAATTGCTCCTTTTAGCTAGCCAACTTCTCAAGCTCCCTCTGCTTATGTGACAAATTAGCCTATAGGCTCTCTTTCTTCTTTCTTCGAGAGTCAGCTTTCTACATACATATGGAAAGCTGCTCCCGAGGAAGATTTCTTTAAAGCGTCATTCCTCTATGGCCTCCTACAGCTTCACCAGGCCTAGCTCGACCTCTACACTTTAAGCCGGTCTAGTGGGCACTCTCCACCTATACCAGATGCTACAAAGCATCATCCCTATCTTTGACCTCTCCGTCGCCAGGTTTGTATCATAAGCCTCTTTCTCCTTCAGTTGTGACCAAGCAATACACAACTTACTCCTCACTACCACTAACTCCTTCTCCACTAGCTTTAACATTTGCCCATCCTCCACACCATGCATCGACACACAGATGAGGTCATTCGAACCTACACAACATACATACTAAATCTCTATAATTGCAACAAATACTTCCAAAACTACACTAATCAAAACAGTCTATGTTAGTAATAGTGCCCTAGGCATATTCTTTGGATGTATCATTTCATATTAATTGATTATTTTACTATATAGTTTTGCATGTTTATTATATATGATATTTTCCTTGAATGATAACTGTTATTATTCTAAATATCCATAATCAGTTATTATCGTGGGAATGATAATGAATTAAGATTAATATAAAGTTTGATAGATATTCATTTGATGGATATGTATACGAGATACATATCAAGTTCATATGTACTTGTTAATAACAAATATTAGATTCACCCACTTAGAGATTACTTCATGGATCCAAGTTATAAGTATATCTCTAATATTTGTGTCATGAGATTCTCTGATCTGAGATCACCATTGTTCTCAGCATGACAAATATTATGTTTTGATACAATGAAACGTTATCTTTAACCAGATGATCATAAAGCTTGTCATTGGACATGATAGGAATAATGTTGTGAGATATGAGTGATCAAGATGGAATTTCTCCCTCTTACTCAAGAGAGATATCACTGGACCCCTCGATAATTAGGACTGAGAAATGTATGGTTGTGCTCAAATAAATTGATAGAGATCAATGTTTTTTGTTCTGTCAGTCTAACTATGAACCGAGTTATCAAATGATTGAATGATATAAGATTGACTTGGTCCATATCTTATATTCAATCATGATATCATGTGACAAAAAGGATTTTGACACATAATATAAGGTTGCTAGGATCATTAGTTTTTAAATTTAAATTGGTTAGTCATAATGTCGTGCTAGAGACCAATTATTATTTGTAGGCCAAAATTAGTTTTGGACCCACTGCCAATTTTAATTGAATATATAGGATCGCACAACAGAATGGGTAAAAATTGTAATTGTCTTTTTTCTGTCTAAATTAATTAATTAAGCTGAATTAATTGAATAAAATCATTAATTTGATTTAATTTAATTTCAAAATTACATTTTTTTATGATAAGGATTTGATTAAATAAGTTAATAACTAACTTTATGTGATAAAGATAAATAATTTTGAAATTAATGTTAATCCTAATATGATTAGGATAATATAACCCTAATATGATTTGGATTAATATGATAATAAGAGTTATACCGTATTAAGGT
>CAOJCR016580758.1:0-11621 GCA_948330485.1 Euphorbia neoarborescens
CCTAAACCTAACATACTTAGTATTAATTTCATGCAATAACTAAAAAAAATTATTTAACCCTATTTTGTGCCTAGGCCGAATATCATATTAAAAAAAATAAAATAATATTTTGTCACTCCATAAATTTTTAATATTAGCCTAGCCTAAGTTAAAATAAAAAATACTATATATATACAAACATTGCATAAATAAGAAATCATTTGATAAGAAGTAAAATAATAACAATAAGGAAATTAAGTATGAATATCATTAAATAAAATCAAGTAATCAAATCATAAATCAGAATAGAATACGGAAGGAATTTATGAAAATACGGGGCATTACATCCACAGCAACTCTTTATAGATAGGGGTCCTAGAGTTAACAAAGATAGTCTACCCCAATAAATAAAATTTCTCCCTAATGGCATCCCTATAGACATAGCTATCCATCCCTTCTTTGTAAAAATATTAGAAAGGAGAAAATTATAAAGAGAAGATAGATTTGTATTTCGTACCTTCTTCCTTTGATAGCAGAGGAAAGGGACATCTGAACCGCCTAGATAGCTCTATCGGTGGAGCCATCAGCAGCTCCATGGGAGCTACATGCTGCTCTGTATTAGGTATATCTCCTTGGTTGGGGGAAGACCCCTTCTTGGTCTCTTTGGAATGCGTTTAAGCATGGAAAAAGAAAGAGATTTAACAATGATGAATATTCATATAGTAAGCACAAACCACATTCATAGGAATTAAGTCTATACCAAATTAAGCAAAAAGGGTGTAAACAAAATTTTAGGGAACAACCATGCTGCGAGCTCAATAACATCAATTCAAGGAATCCTAAATCTGAAAAAGGATCACATAAGCAATTGGAAAGCAGCATATGCAAATGGAAAATAATAGCTTAAGAACCCTAAATTGGATTTAAGAGCATCATAAATATTATTACAAAAACACCCTAGTAATCCGTAATATACACAGAGACAGGCATTCCAATATCTTAATCCTATATTCCAGTTCAGCATGAAAAATAAAATCATATTGTAAGCAAGCAGAAGGTCAGTCTCACTAATGAAATTGAAGAATTCAGAATCCTAGCCATCCATTCTCTATATCAATCATCAATCGTCCAATACATGTAGGATTTAAGCATATCATAGGCAAAGACATTAAAGAGATTAAAGAAATTTTGCATACCTTGATCCTATAGTTGGAGCTAGGTTAGAAAAATAATCAAAAGGAAAACCCAATTTGCTTAACACTAACAGAAATTAGAGAGAGAGAGAGAGAAAGAAAGAATGGAGATGAATAGAGATATGAGAGATGAAGATGGAAGATAATGGAGAGTAAGAGAAAGTGAGGGCAGGGGGGCTGTTAGAGAGATGCGAGAATAGAAGAAGGTGAAGAAGGAGTCAAGTAGGAGGAAGAAGAACAAAATTGGGATTTCACTTTTATGTTTTAATTTTAACCGATATTCATTACAACACGGCGTTTCATGGCGTGTTGTTTGGTTAAAAGTTCCTTTCAAATAGAAGCTAAGGAACTCGGCGTGTGGTGCCATAACTTGCCGTGTTGAATTTATCACAAACTTATTCTCAAGTTGTAGTGGCCAAACACGCCAGTGTGTTCCCAAAACACGGTGTGTTGACCTCCAAAACTTTGCATGTTGTTCACTAACAAGGCAGGTTATCATCTTACCTCAATGCCTCTTTTTTGTCCTTCGCTCTTCTTTTGTCGAATTGTTCCATAGCCCTTTGTTGACTTATGACACATCTTAAAACACCAAAAACACAAAACACAAGACGTAAAAGTAAAAAGAAAACCAAAAAATACAAAAATATACAGAATATCACATGTTGTGTTTAAAGTTAGAACAACTTGACTTTTCTTGATCCTTTATGCATCTTATAGGTGAATCAACTCCTTCTCTCCGAACTCAGCTCCACGAAAGTATTTCTTCAATCGGTCCCCATTTACCTTATGTATTCCTTCTGGTGTCTCAATCTCTACCATTCCGGATGGGTATACCTTTCAAACATGAAATGGACCCATCCATCGGTATCTCAATTTCCCTAGAAAAAGCTTCAACCTAGAATTATATAACAAAACAGAGTCCCTGGGGTTAGAGTTTTCTCCATCATACATTGATCATGTCATTTCTTTCTTCTCTCCTTATAAATCCTTGCATTTTTATATGAGCTAAGACGAAGCTTGTGTAACTCATTCAATTGCCTAAGTCGAAGATCACCTACAGCCTTAATATCAAATACTCAAAGTTCAAAAATTGTAAAGCCAAAAATGCTTTATGTTCTAATTCTATAGGTAAATGACATGCCTTACCAAAATAAGATGGTATGGGGACATTTCTATAGGCATTTTGTAATTTAAGGCTCCAATCCTTTCTCGATGCATTTACCGTCTTTTCTAAGATTCTTTTAATCTCTCTATTTGTCACCTCAACTTTCCCACTAGTTTGAGGATGATAGGGCATAGCTACTTTATGGGTGACACCATACGTACACAATAGTGTATCAAATGGTTTGTTACAATAGTGGGATCCACATCGCTTATGATAGCTTTAGGAGTCCCGGACCGAGTAAGGATATTTTTCTTAAGAAATTTAAGTACTGCTTTACTATCATTGGTAGGTAACACCACCGCCTCAACCCATTTTGACACATAATCAATCACTACCAAAATGTATTAGTTGTTATAAGACATTGGGAATGCCCCATAAAATCAAAGCCCCAAACATCAAAAAGTTCACACACTAAGATGTCTTGTTGGTTCATTTCATTCATTTTAGAGATATTCCCCGTTCTTTGACAAGTGTCACAAGTTTTAATATAGCTTTTAACATCCGATTTTATGGTCGGTCAATAGAACCTGCTATTTAAATTTTTCCTAATGTTTGATCGGGTCCAAAATGGCCTCCCGCTTCCCTATCATGGCACATTCTAATAACAGATGGTATTTCGGACTCATGTATACACCTTCTAACTATGTTATTAGCACATAATTTAAATAAAAATGGATCATCGCAAAAATAATCCGTAGCATCATTTAAGAATTTTCTACGCTGAATAAATGTTAAGTCGGGAGAAAAGTGTTACCTGCTTTGTAGTTTTCAATGTATGCAAACTAAGGAGTTGAATTTACCATACAAAGATGTTCATCTGGGATGGTATCTTGGTTATCATATTAGTCTTCAGAATCTCCCTTATCTATTGGCAATCGCGATTGGTGGTCGGCCACTACGTTCTCCACTCCCTTCTTATTTTTGATATCAACATCAAATTCTTGAACAATAAGATCCACCTAATCAATCCTGGTTGTGCATCCTGTTTTGGCAACAAATATCTCAAAGCAGTATGATCAGTGTAAACGATAACTTGAGATAATACTAGATAAGATCTAAACTTGTCAAAAGCAAACACGATAGCTAATTGTTCTTTTTCAGTAAAAGAATAATTAATTTGCTCCCCATTCAAAATCCTACTAGCATTATAAATTGGAAGGAAAATGTTATCCACCCGCTGTCCTAAGCATGCACCTATTGCCAAATCACTTGCATCACACATTAATTCAAAAGGAATGTTCCAATCCAGACTTACCATGGTCGGTGCATTGATTGATTCCTATTTTAATTTATTAAATGCAAGCAAACATTCATTACTGAAATTAAATAACACATTTTTCTACAGCAATTCAGTCAAAGGTTTAGCTATTTTCAAAAAATCTTTTATAAACCTCCTATAGAAACCTGCATAACCTAAAAAACTTCTTACCGCTCTTACAAAATTAGGTGGAGAAAACTTCTCAATCACCTCAATTTTTGCCGGATCAACCTCAATTCCTTTTCCTAAAATTTTATGACCAAGTACAATACATTTCCTCACCATAAATTAACACTTTTCCCCATCTAAGTGCCAAATTATTGTCCTCACAATGTTGAAGTACCAAATCGAAATCATTAAAACAAGAAGTAAACTTTTGACCTACCATTGAAAAGTCATCTATGAATACTTCTATAAAATCTTCAATCATATCAGAGAAAATTGCAAGCATGCATCTTTGGAAGGTGACTGGCACATTACATAATCTAAAAGGCATCCACCTATATGTAAATGTTCTGTATGGACATGTAAAATTGGTTTTCTCTTGATCAAGAAGACCCATAGGAATCTGTATATAACCGGACAGCCCATCTAACATGCAAAAATAATTATGGCCAACTATCCTTTCTAACATTTTATCGATAAACGGTAATGAAAAGTGGTCCTTGCGGGTGGCATTATTCAATTTTCAGTAATCAATACATATATGCCACCTGGTCACTGCTCTAGTGGGAACTAATTCTCCCTTTTCATTTTCCATCACCGTTTTACCACCCTTTTTAGGAACAAAATGTACTGGACTTACCCATTGGATATCCGAAATAGGATCAATAATACCTGCATCCAAAAGCTTGATTACCTCTGCCATTACTACTTCCTTCATGTTAGAATTAAGCCGCCTTTGTGGTTACACATATGGACTGATTACCTCTTCAAAATAAATGCAGTGTGTGCAAAAAGTCAGGCTTATACCTTTAATGTCATGAATGGTCCACCCTGAAAGCTCCTTTGTGCTTCTTAAGTACATCCACCAACTCCCTTTCCTGCTCACCTATCAACAAAGAAGAAATAACAACAGGTAAATCTCTAGGAGGTTGGAGAAATACACACTTTGAATTTTTGGGTAGTTGCTTTAGCTCCAAAGATGATGGTTCTTCCAAGAATGATTTGGGCACTGGTTTGACCTCAAGATCTAATCCGTAAAAACTACCCCTTATCCAACTACAATATGCATCCTCTACTGCTGGCTCTTCTAATTGATTGGTTTCCTTCTCATAGTCATCCTCCAATTTGCTGTCCTGTTCACTACAAAAATGCTCTTGAACACATATATCAGTAAGTTTAGAAACAGTAACATAATTACAATTCTCCCTATCTAATGGATATTTCATAGAATTGTATATATTAAAAGTTACATACTCATTTTATAATCTCAAGATCAACTTGCCTTCCTAGACAACAATCAAAGTGAGACCGATAGCCAAAAATGGTTGCCCGAGAATAATCGAAACCACATTATCTTCTTCCATATCTTAAACAACAAAATCAGTTGGAAATATAAATTTATCTACCTTTACCAACACATCTCGCACAATTCCTTATGGTCTTATAATGGAGCGGTCAGCTAGCTGTAAAGTCATATTGGTGGGCTTCAGATCTCCCAAACTAAGCTTCCAAAATATCGAAAGGGGCATCAAATTGATGCTGGCTCCAAAGTCATACAGGGCATTTGCAATATCTAAATTCCCTATTTAACATGGAATAGTGAAACTCCCCCTATCCTTTAGCTATGGTGGAGGCTTTTTACTAATTATATTGGAGCATTCCTCCGTTAGCGCCACCACCTCTTTCGCTCCCAATTTCCTTTACCTGTAAGTAGTCCCTTGAAAATTTTTGCATAAGTGGACATTTCTTATAAAGCCTCAATCAATGGTGAATTAAATTCCACTTTCTTAAACACATCAAGAAACTTAGAATACTTTTGATCCATTTTATCTTTCTTTAACCATTATGGAAAAGGCAACTTAGTAGTGTAAGTCCTAACTGGATCTGAAGTGTTCAAATTTTTATCAACATAAAAAACATGAGAATTTAAAGAATTTTTAGAATTTGATTCGGGATTGGTTACCTCTCCTAACTCACTACTTACCTGTAGAGATGGAGGTTGACCCTTGGCCTAAGAATTTGACATCTCCACCAGCTTTCCACTTCTTAATGAAATTGCTTTAGCAGTCTCCCTAGGGTTTCTTTAGGGTTCTATTTGGTAGTACTAGGAAGACTGCCAGTAGGCTTCTCTTGCCTTTTCCTACTCATCTGAGCAGCCTGATTACTCAAATCTCTGGTCAATGCCTCTTTGTCTACCAATCTAGCTGTAGTTTCTGAAAGCTTAGATAAAATCTCCTTTAATAAAGACAACATACCATCATCTTGTTTTAGAGGTGGAGCAGGCAAAGCTAGAGATGGTTCATACTGAAGTGTTGGGGGCTTACCTAACCCCTAATTTTGGTGCTCATTATAAAATTCGGATGAGGGTTTCAATATGTTTTGATTATTATCATAAGACAAATTAGGGTGTTGATAACTTCTTCCATACTTAGAATTGTAGGAATTTGAATTATACAAATTATATGGAAATTAGAATTGTAATACCTGTTCGGACCTCCTACGTAATTCGCATTCTCACCTTCTTAAATGAACGGATCACCTTTTTGGCATTCCTGATTGGGATGATCACCTCTACAAGTTACGCACATCATAGGCCTTTATAGCTCAAGTGAATTCAGTTAGCAATCATTAAATCCATCTTTCGGCTCATATCATCCATGGCAGGATTGTGCTGTCCTGCTAAAGCCATGTTAACATCTCCACAGTTAGATGTGTGCTCAATCCATATTGTACTCTTCCTTGCTACTCCTTCAATCAATTTTTAGGCCTGAGCTGCTGACATTTGGAAGATATCTCCCTTTACAGATGAACCAATTTATGTACAGTTAGCCGGAGTCAAACCATGGTAGAAAATACTAACCTGATCGAACTAAGGTATATTATGGTGGGGGTAATTCCGAAGGATCCTTTGAAATCGAGACCATGCTTCATTTATTGGTTCTGTCCCAAACTGACGCAAGCCATTCATCTCATTCTTCAACTAGACCATCTTGAAAGGAGGAAAATAATAAGCCAGGAATTGGTCCTCTATCTAGTCCCATAATGATATCGTTACAGGCCAAAGTGTTTAATACCACTTTATAGCTCCTCCGTTCAAAGAGAACAGAAACAATTTCAATCTAATGACATCCTATGGAACTCCATTCATCTTAACAGTGTTAGCCAGCCTTAAGAACAAATTTAGGTGATCGTTAGGGTTTTCTACAATGCCTCTGCTGAACTGACCATTGTTTTGGATCAACTAGATCATACTTGGCTTCAGCTCAAAATTGTTAGTCATGACAGCTGGTATTACCACTCCAGCCAAATTTCTTAGTCTATAAAGGGCCATAAGATCTGCTATAGCCCTATCATCCCTGACGTGTTGTCTGTTGTACTGCTCCCTCATCTCATATTCAAGTCTTTGCCTCAACTCAGCCTCCCTGTGCGTCACGTGCAGCACGTTCAGCTTTAAACATCTCCTGCTCTTGCCTTAAACGCTCTACCTTAGCTCTCAAATCTGTTTCTTCAATAGCTACGTTTAAATTCCTTCTTTCTGTTCTATTTCTAGATCAAAGAACAAGGGATTAGTATAATGTGAGCGCATAAACCAAAGAAAACCAAAAAGTGGTTAGTTTTGAAAATTGCTATAATAGATAAAAAAACAAAAATAAATTAAAAACAATACATGCTCAAATCAGATATTCGACTGTTGGATCGATGTCATAGGAAATTACTTTCCCCAGTAATGGTTCCAAAAATATGACATGCATTTGGCGGTAGTTGAAAACTACTTACCAAACTGCTCACTAAAGGCCAGTGTACGCTATCGTTGTCAAGTAATAATCTTGGTAAGTACAGGTATCGAATCCCACAAGAAAGTATCCATAATCACCAAACTACTAGGCTTTCTAATGTGTTTGAGCAAACAAATAAATGAATAAAGTGCTGAAAAAAATCTAAACTACTTTAAATTAATGGTGATCTTCGAACAAGATTTATTTATACCGGATTCAAAAACACAATGTAGGCAGTGAATCCGATCTATGAATATTAATGGGGATGGATCAATTAGGTCAAACTAGGTCCAATATGCAGAAATTAATAAACCCTAAATATATTGATCAAACAATCCAGACTAGCGACTCTAGGTCCGATTATGCTTCCTAGCTGTAACTCCTTATTTAGAAGCGGTCTACCTCTAGAAATCAGAAAATAGGAATCTGTATATTCCACAAAGTTGTCAATTCCAATGGTTTCCTAGGGTTTAATCTGGGTAGGGTTACAGATATGAAATCGATGAAATTGGGAGTTTGTAAGACTAGGTTAAAACTGCAAAATCAAACACACAAGTGAAATAATAATAAACATGCACATCAAAACCTTAACTTAGCAAAATTGAGATGGAAAGATTTAATGAAATCAATCAACGGTAAATAGTTGTAAGCTCACATCAAATTAAAAAGAATAGATAAAAGTTAAACTTATACCCTAATCAATTTAATATGATCTTAATGATTTGTAAACGTTGAAGGAGAACCGCTATAAAAGCACTGGAATTCAATCAAGAATCGTGAATCACTAATGGGGAAGATTCTGTGTACAACACGTACATCAACCTTTATTGAAGAAATTGAATTCCGATTTTAAACCCTAGAACTTCCCCAAGCTTTTGGTACAAGAGTTGAATGAATGGTGTCAGAAATGAGTTCTAACTATGTTTAAATATCATTCCAAAACGAAACATATTAAACCCAAGTTAAAAATGAATAAAATACTATAACTCGTCGAGTTAGGGCCTAGAACACACCGAGTTATAGCATTCTACACATGGGAACACACCGAGTTATGAAAACTTACTAGCATGTTTCCCTTCTGGAACTCGGGCTTCTTCAATCGCTCTGGAACACACCGAGTTGTGTCCCTAACATGGAGTGTTGTTATTCTTGTCTTCAAATTTCCCAATTTCCATTACAACATGCTAAGTTGTTGGATGTAGCACTGCGTGTTGCCTTTGTCTTACTCGACAGGCCGAGTTTTAAGGTCAGCTTTACTTCCAAATCTTCAAACCTTCATATCTTTTTCACCTAAATTTCGATTCTTGTGATCTTAGACCCATTGGAAAGCTCATAGCATGAAATTCATCTTTTCTTTTAACACCCGCTCCGAAATATGCCCCCAACATCCTCAAAAATTGGTCCAAAGATCTATACCCTCTCTTGCTCCATCATCGGATTCCACATCTCCATTCCTTCGGTTCCATATCTCTGGTCTCATCCCCTATATAGTCAAAGCTTAAAAAATCGGTCAAAACACACAAATCCATAGTCTCACACTTGGACCAAAATGAACCAAAATAAACACGAAAATAACCAAAATATACACAAACATCACAAAATTCTGAAAACTATAAAAATGAATGATATGAAACATGAAAATGCCAAATATTAGTCAAATCATTCATCAATAAGACTTTATAACACCCAAAATATAAGGTTGGAATTGACCTTATCATCAACATAAGTATGCCCTTAAATAATGCATTAGTAAATATAGATCTCAATACATAGTTTCAATATCTTAGTTGAATAATGAAGTGTAATTCAATAAATCATGGCATATTTTGTGTATGTTTAACATGAGAACTCCCTAGATTACTAAGTTAAACATCTTTGTCATTCTTAAACATTGAAGTACAATCCATATCCAAGATAAAAATGATAAACTTTTGGGATAATGTTTTTGCACACAAGCATTAGTTTCAAGTCTCAAGGCATTTTTAGGTAAGCTAGGTTTGTACGCTCAAAGTGGTTGCTTTTTATGCTCCATACCACTTCTCACCTTTTGCCTCTTTTCTTACCTCTCTTGCATATCTTTTGAAAGAAATAAAGTACATTCTTTTTTATAGTTTATATTGGTTATATTTTATGCTCCATACCACTCTCCCCTTTTGAGACATATGTAACTTGCTTTTCTCTCAATTGATACCGTCATCTTTTATTGACTAGAAATTTCATGGATTATGGATTTACTTTACCTTATTCAATCAAATGCATCTAAATATAAAATTTGTCTTACAATGTTCAAATATTCATAGATATATAACTAAGTCTAGTTGTTATTTATGCATAACATAACAATACTTTAACTAGTTGAACTTTATTTAGGTGTTATTAAAATATTGGATTCCATATAGTAATTAGTTCATGCTAATCATATGCTTAGGGGAATGATGTATAAAACAAAAGTCATGGTTAAAACAAAATACAAGTATGCTATGAACAATTAAGAATAACTTGGTATGAATTGGTATATAAGATAGGTATAATCATACATATTGCAACTATAGAAACAAAATTTATTTAATTTTTAACTTTGAAAACTTTTGCATGATAATTTAAACAGTATAAAAATGTTTTAGTTTTCATGGAAAGGTAAAATTTTTTAAAATTGGCCTATTTTTCACTTATCATAACAAATATAACATATATGCAGTTTAAAATATATGTTTACACATAGACTCCCCCACACTTAAATGACACAATGTCCTCATTGTGTGCAAGTACATGTTTTACATAAATATAAACATAATCAAAAATAAAAAGAATAGAAAAACTACCTTTGTTGGGTTTTTTTATTTGTGCAAAATGTTGAGAATCCTTGATCGGCCTTATCGCGTATTGGCCTTGTCACGTGTGAACATTTCTGTCATAAAGATGTGACTGAAACTCACTAAATAACATCATCATCCAACCCTTAGGATTAAGTGCAAGACTTAATCCAAATCAAAATAACCAAAAAAAAAAATAACAAATTAACATATAATATGCAAATATATACAAAAGTGCAATAGATACTATCTATAAATCAGAATACAAAACATTTACTCCATTGAACACCATTTTCCCCTGCAACAGCGCTAAAACTTGGTGCCAATTTTCTACACATGGCATGTATTGGTTCACACATTGCCGTAAGTATATGGGTCATACAAGTGGTATAAAATGAATTATAAGTTTGAGTATCGATCCCGCGAGGAACGGAGAGAGAATTATCATGCTTATTAATTCTATCTATAGTAATCTAAGTTGAGATTGATTTTGTTTGCTAATCTACAGAAAATTAAACTAAAGAAGATGATGCTAGCAAGTGTGAATTACAGAATATTTAGAACGGTGTTGCTTACATTGGTATTTCTCAAAGTCATATGAATTCAATTCTCAATTGGCATGCATGGACCAAAACGTTAATTCTTTGATTATTGCAATGAATTACATTGGGATTCGTATGATTAACTCTACCCAATTCAAGCAAGAAATAAACCAACAATACACGACATCTTTTGATTATTATAATATAGTATATCATTAACCAATTTCATACATTTAAAATGAACATGCATATTTCTAGAATTTTATCTCTCAATAGAACTCTAGAACAAATTCTAAATCAAACATATCACAAGGTATGATTAACTCATGCTATATGCCTTGCATTGAAATAAAGATTCAATGTAAACAATTGAACATCTTATTCATATAATCTAATTTGTACATTCAAATAAACTGTTTAGAGAAACATATGAATTAGCAGTCTATAATACCAGATCATACACAATCTAACATAAATAAAGGTTTTAAATCTTTCTTATGCTAGCCTTAATGTGTCAAACCTAGACACTCTTGCATTACACATGCAAATAATACAACCTAGAGGTATAATTAACTCTCCTCTAAACATTCATATAAACCATACTTACAAAGCATAAGAGAGAGGACGAAAACTTTTAAAGATTACATCCCTTGTCCGTAGAAAAATCACACAATCCAATTAGGATATGGCTTCGTTGTGTCTTCCTCCTACAACGGTGTCTACAAATGAC